>JAPDVR010000020.1:1551268-1558768 GCA_026230005.1 Gila orcuttii | reverse complement strand
CAATTACTTCGTCTAGACCATTTACCGGTAAATAACAGTTGTGAATATATTGCGAATATATAATAAACTTGAACAATTGTCAAAAACAAACATTTGCGATACTTTACCTCACAGAGTTATTCGGCTATCCAATGCTGAGCTTCCAGAGACACTTAAGATGAAACTTCACGAGACCTGCGAGATGCCTCAGGGCGGGAGATACGCGGCGTGATTGACAGCTTTGACACCAAATGGATATACGTGAAAATCAGATGACATGATTTCACAACTTTTCATTGGTCATTTAGACACGTGAAGCATACTGTATACGGAAATTAACCTGGACATTCTATCCGTCGAAAAATCTCAAAATCGGCAAAATGGACATACGCGGTTTTCATCGGACAGCGACGATATATATATATATATAAAATAAATTACAAAAATCATGCATATTTTTCATTAATACAATATAGAAAAAATACTTCCAATTTTTTTCCCAATAAATCACATATGCATATTATTAATTATATGAAAATTATTATATGATATTATTCAAATATATGAGAAAACTATAAGTATATAATTATTTACATATACTTTATAATATACTATATATTTTAAATAAGAATAAATAAATAAATATATAATATATAATAAATAAAATATATGCATTTTCATTAACTATGCATCTACGAAACTGCCGACGTATGAAAATGATTCTTATTGACTTTTATAAACAGAAGTTTTCGTTATTTCTCTATTTTTTTCCATTCAGTTTCTCCATCATGAGTTCATAAACCAACCATCATCACAAAATGTGATTCGGTGTCTCTATTCTTACAAATAAAAAGCCACATATATTATCTTTTTGTATGTAGTATTATTATTGTTACATTACATTTACATTTATTCATTTAGCTGACGCTTTTATCCAAAGCGACTTACAATTGCTATGTATGTCAGAGGTCGCACGCCTCTGGAGCAATTAGGGGTTAAGTGTCTTGCTCAGGGACACATTTGTGTCTCACAGTGGATTCAAACCCGGGTCTCTCACACCAAAGGCATGTGTCTTATCCACTGCGCCATCACCACCCCCATACCCTACATATTACTAATATACTATTCAATAGCCCAATGTAATATAAAGAGCAGTGCTATAATAAAAGCACTATGTTAAGTGACATCACTTCCTGTTTGCTCACCGGTATACGAGCTGATGACGCTCTCCTGGCTCAGATCCCACACTTTGATCCTGAAACCAGAGACGGAGAGAGTGAGTGATTGACAGTGGTCATGAAGACGGTCCACACACACACACTCACCTGCAGTCGGCACCGCAGCTGACGGCGTGTCTCGCGCCCACACACACACTCACACCCGTCACCACATCATCATGCTCGTGTGCACTGAAGCGGTTCACCAGTAAACGCTCGTCCTCCGCCAGCTCCCACAACTCCACCGACCCTGGACACACACACACACACACACACTACATGCTCAACAACAGCGTAATAGCATGATTTTATGGGTCAAAGAGCACAATATTACTATGGTAGGATCTTTAAAGGTGCCATATGTAAAAATTGAGGTAAAAATATCCAGAAAATGAGCTACACGTATCAAAAGAATGAGAAGAAATAAGTGCAATGATGTCATTAAAAAAATTACAAGTTATAGTACTGCCGAGATATAAACCTGAATTAGCATGCTAAATTACTAGCCCCGGCCCGGCCGGTGTCTAATACCAGTTTCGGCCATGGGAGGCGGTATGCGGGCAACATACATAACCACCAGCCAAACTGCAACACACGAATAACTCGCACGGCTTGTATCTCTTTAATCTCTAAAAATCTCCAAATGCTCCACGTGAAACTGCGGTCTTACTATAGTGTCAATTGATTTGATTAATATGCGCGAGGGAGAGAGAGCAGGACCGCGCTCGTGTTGTTTGTAGACGTGAGAGTGCGCGCGGCCGAGCTCTCTCTCTCTCTCTCTCTCTCTCTCTCTCTCTCTCTCTGCTCGTAATGCGCCCTGTCAAACGCAACGGCAGCAGTCATTCTATTTTACATCCCTCACCGATCAAAATAGGCTTTGGCGGGACAAAGCGGACTATTTGACGGTTTTAGAAGATTAACAACCTGAAACTAAAAAAACAGACTAGAGTAGGCCAACTTTCTGGAGGTATACTGCCCCCATTTGGTATGGAATATGTGGAGTATGAATAGATTTTTTGACATAAGGCACCTTTAAAAATGCAATATTGATCAAAAAAGTATTCAAAGATCAACAGTCTGTCATAGTCTTTAGTCTGCCACTAGAAAGCGGCGTGTTGGGGTTCCGGTACACCAGCCATGTCAACGAAACGAAAAAATTAGCTTATTAATGCATATCTAAATTCACGCCTGCTGTATCTTTGTAGAACTTCAAAAAAAGAAACAAAAAAGATGCAGCAGCCAATCAGCAGGACGACGTTTTTAATGTTTTATCAGGCAATAACTACTCAAGATTTTGCTTAATTATAATTTTCGGGACAATTACAGCCGGATTCGGGATTTGGGACAACAGCTTAGATTTCGGGACGTCTGGTCACCCTAGGTTTGAGTGATTAATTATCAGTATTCATTCAATGTTGTCCACATTATGCATCATTATATTAAAATTGCAAACACATGAGGAGAGTCTCCGCATGAAAGACCCACGACTGCAGATCATCGTGTTTCAACATTTCTCTCCGAAACTGTAGGAAATTAAATTAGATTGAATAGAGGATTGTAACTGTGACGAGATGATTGACAGGTCAGTTTACAGTGACAACAATTAACTAAGCAACAGAGCGTCCGTTAAAGATGACGAAGTAGTTTGTCCCAAAGCTTGCAAACTCTTTTGCTACACACTCAAAAGTACTTTTTCTTCACAAAAACTAAAGAGTGTACACTTTTAGGGCGTAGTATAAGTAGGCAGCACTAGTCTTAACGAGCGAGTCATTGAATCATTCACTCAAACGATTCATTCAAAACAGCTTCTAAATTGCAAAGGCCGCCTCTGCTTTCAATACCATATAAACACTGTTGTACCGTGGGCGTGGGCGATATTTTTTTTCACAGGATGGTAGGGGAAGACTCATGAATATTCATTAGGGTTCTCATCCCTGATTGGTCTGATGACCTACCCCTAACCCCGCCCCTAAACCTACCCGTCACTGGGGGTCTGATGACTTACCCCTAACCCCGCCCCCAAACCTACCCGTCACTGGGGTCGTCTTCCCCTACCATCCTGTGAAAAAAGATATCGCGTACGGTGGTATTACCAAGATCTTGTAAGGGATCACACTGCTACACGTCCATAAACACAGTGATGCGGTGAGTGTGTGTGTGTTTTACCCGCGTCTGACGCCAGGAGCAGCGCGCGCTCCGAGATCCAGCTAGCGTCCGTGACTCCGGCGTCAGTCTGAACGCCCGCCTTACAGTAGCCCTCGCTGGGGGCCAGTTTGGGGTCCGTGTACACCCACACCGAGCCCTGCCAGCTGCGACCCGACAGACTGGACGCGCCCAGCAGCAGAGACCCGTCTGACACACAACAACAACAACAACAACATCATCATCATCAACAACAACAGAAAATATACAACTGAGAAATAATTCAATGACATGCAATGTGCAAGTGCAGAAGTTTCAGAATACATGTATTCAGAATACATGTAAAAATATTAATATTTATTAACAAATACAATTATATACATTAAAAATAACTATAAAATACATGCTAAATATACATTATTGATAGATAAATATATTTGTAGTTTGATTAAATATACAGTCAAACCAAAATTAATTCAGACACATTTCTCACATTAATCACAGTTTATTCGCTATAGTTTAGAAAATGGTAATAAAATATGAGAATAACTCAGTTGATATTTCACTGGTTTTGTCAGTCCTTCTGTTAGACTCTCACACATGAATTATGTTGAATATCTGTCAGCTGTTAAATTTAACTACACAATTAGATAATACCCGTTTAGCTCAAACAATTACCAAGCAATGCTTCATGTTGTTCAGTCTGTGGTGTAAAAAGGTGCATTAGCAATTAAAGAAAAAACACTTCAGCAAAACATGATCAGCTCAAAGTGTCCCAATCATTTTTGGTTTGACTGCAAGTGAGACATTTGTTGCATCAAAATAAAACAATCAGCGTTGCAGTTCAGTAATAATAAAATTAATAAAGAATGAATTTATAGATTTGTATTATATTGCACATTTATATTATGATTCCTATATTTAATGCATCTGATGCACATGAGTTTATTTCGATCAGAGTAAGAGATGATAGTTTTAATCTGACCTTTCCTGTAATCCACCGCGTCCAGGTGTCTCTCCATACACGCCGGGGCGTTTACAGGGATATTCCAGCAGTTATCCTTAATCATTATGATCTCGAGTTATTATCAATATCAATGTCACACTGAACAACACATGCAAACTCCCGCAATGAATGAAAAAGACACGCGCGTGTGCGGCACTTCCGCTTCCTGCGCCGAAGACACTTCAAAATAAAAGCTGAAAAAATGAAACGACCTTCAAAATAAGAGCCGTTTGTTTCTCATTGAATAAAATTCTAATAATAATATAATATAAATTATTATTATCAATAATAATTATAATATATAGTATAAATTACTATATGTAATTATGCTTATGATAAAAATAACGAAACATAAAATATCATATGTATTTATAAATTCTCGCATCTTTCTCCTCTAGGTGTCGCCCTAAGCCAGTTTTACACTTTAAGACTAATATTTATCAATGAGATGCGAGGAAAATATGTATTTTTAGTGCTTTGCTTTCTCTCGCAAAACTTTTGAGAAAACTGGTGATGAACATAATATGAGATGGGAGAAAAAAATATATTTCAGTGTTTTTGCGAACGTACCCTTTCTCAGAGAGAAATCAAATGCTTTGAAATATATTTTTTCCTTAAACCCAGATTTATTCCAATGATTGCAGTTCATTTCACAGCATATCAGACACTGTCAAAATAATAAACTCTATCTTAGTCGCATTGGCTTACAAAATAAATCTGGTCACAGACTCTGCTCTATTCTATTCTAGTGTAGTCTATTCTTTTCTAGTGTAATCAATTCTACTCTATTGTAGTCTATTCTATTATACTCTAGTCAATTCTATTCAACTAGTCTATTCTACTTTAGTCTATTATATTCAACGCTAGTCTATTCTATTCTACTCCACTCCACTCTATTCTACTATAGTCTATTCTATTCTACTCTAGTCTGGTCTATTCTATTCTAGTGTAGTCTATTCTACTTTACCCTATTCTATTGTAGTCTATTCTATTCTACTCTAGTCAATTCTATTCAACTCTAGTCTATTCTACTTTAGTCTATTCTATTCAACGCTAGTCTATTCTACTCCACTCCACTCTATTCTACTGTAGTCTATTCTATTATACTCTAGTCTATTTTATTCTACTCTACTCTATTCAACTCTGTTCTACTCTAGTCTGGTCTATTCTATTCTAGTCTATTCTGAGTTGAGCAGCAATATTAAAAAAGGAAAGGTAACATCCCATAATAACCCCTATAAAAACAACAAAATAACCCCCTATAATACCCTAATACACCTATCCAATAGCCTAAAAAACCCTGGCAACCACCTAGAACACCTTGGCAACCATATAGAACACCATAGCAACAATTTATAATACCCTGGAAACACCCTGCCAAAAACCTAGAACACCTTAGCAACTGATCATACCCTAGAAACAAACACCAAGGCAACCACCCAAAAAACTTTAGTAAAACCAGAGAGAACTCCCTAGCAACCACTCACAACCCCTAGCAACCACTCATAATACGCAAGAAACGCCCTGCCAACCACCCACAACACCTTAATAACCACACATATTAACATAGAAACGCCCTGCCAACTACCCAGACCACTTTAGCAACCAGACATAATACCATAGAAACGCCCTTCCAACCACCCTGAACGCCTTAGCAATCAGACATAATACCATAGAAACACCCTGCCAACCACCCAGAAAACCTTAACAACCACACATACCATATACATGCCCTGCCAACCACCCAGAACACCTTAGTAACCACAAAGAACACATTAGCAACCACTCATCAGACGCTAGAAAAAAACGCCCAGCCAAACACCCAGAACACCTTAGTGACCACACACAACCCCTTAGCAACCACTCATAATACCCTAGAAATGCCCTGGCAACCACGCAGAACACTTTAGTAATTGCATAGAACACCGTAGCAACTCCCTGGCAACCACCCTTAACACTTAACCACCACCTATAATACCCTAGCAATGCCCTGGCCAAACATCTTGGTAACCAAAAGACATCCAAGCAACCAATCACAACACTCTAGCAACAACCTGACAACCACACAGAACAGTCTAGTAACATCCCTGCAAATACCAGACCACCCTAGCAACCACCTAAAACACCTTAGCAACGCCCTGTCATTCACCCAGAACACCCTTGGAACCATCCGTAATACTCTAGCAACCCTAGAAATGCATTGGAAACATCCCTACAAGGGATGCATCCCTACAACACAGCCAAAACATCCCTACAACCACCCACCATACCTTAGCAACGCCCTGTCAATCACCCAGAACACCCTAGCAACCACATAGCAACATGTTAAGAACCACCATGAACACTAACCTGTCCAATCAGAATTCAGAGTCTGATCGATCCACATGTGTTATTGTGTTTCTCATACTGGTGAGAAACGAGAGTCTTACAGTAATTAGCATGTGTGGTGTGATTATGAGTTCAGATGTTATGAGCTCATGAATATTATGGTGGCGCTCGGAGCATGTGTGTGTGAGTGGCTGGAAATTCCAGAGTGAACAGCAACTTTAATCGGATTCGATCCAGACGAACAGGAAACTGGTGATTCTGAGGCGGGAGTTTCCTGCAGATCCTAAAGAGACTCAGACACACACATCACTCATGTAGAGTTATTGTGATTAGTTACAGAATTATCTATTTCATACCCAGCTAAACCAAACCCGCTGGACATACACTCGATTAGAGAAATACTGAATAAATCACCTTTGAGCTGCTGTGATGTTTCAGACGTGTGTGAACATGCAGAAGTTCAGGAGCAGAATGTTCTGCCACACAACACATACACACATTCATTCAGAACATACACACACACTTATTCAGAACATACACACACACACACACACACACACACACACACACACACACACTCATTCAGAACATACACACACACACACACACACACACACACACACACACACACACTCATTCAGAACATACACACACACACACACACACACACACACACACACTCATTCAGAACATACACATACACACATTCATTCAGAACATACACACACATACTCATTCAGAACACACACACACACTTATTCAGAACATACACACACACACACACTCATTCAGAACATACACACACACACACACAGACACACACACACA
>JAPDVR010000020.1:1538768-1548768 GCA_026230005.1 Gila orcuttii | reverse complement strand
TTATGAAGGGTGTGATGCTGTGAGGAAGGGTATAACACACACACACACACACACACACACACACACACACACAGGTGAGCGGCTCCTGAAATAAAAGGCAAACACACACGGCACACGCTGCATTTGAACACTTCACACACAGAACTACAACTTTCACACACACACCGGTGAGTTCTTCATTTTAACACGGTAAATTATCCCTGACTTTAAGTGTCTGTGCTTTAAAGAACGTTGTGTTTTATCCGTTTAGATCGAGATATTGTCCGGATGAAGACGTGGATTCTTCTTTCTTTAGCAGGTTTGTTGTGTTCAAGCTTTTAATCATGATGGTTTTGGGCATGTATCATATTATGAACATCGTGTTTTTTTGAAAAGATAAATGATATTCTTCATATGTTATGTAAATGTTATGTTAATAATTCAGTATAATGGCATATGTGAGTTTCGCGTGATTTTACCGTGGTAAAGTGTAAGGTTGGAATCGAAAATCAATTCCAAATCTGGAATCGGATACTTGTTATAAAATGTAAAATTCGATTCCTCTGTGAGTGTTTCTATATGACTGTGATCACTCGAGCGAGAGACTCTGTTTCTGTGTGTGTGTGTGTGTGTGTGTCAGTATACTGGATCCGTGCGGCTCTTAAAGTGACAGCACTAATATTCCTGCTCTATAATAACACTAAATAACACACAGCTCTGTCTGGTGAGTTTTACCGTGGTAAAGTGTCATGTTCTGGTCTCCAGCTCTGTCTGGTGAGTTTTACCGTGGTAAAGTGCTGTGTTCTGGTCTCCAGCTCTGTCTGGTGAGTTTTACCGTGGTAAAGTGCTGTGTTCTGGTCTCCAGCTCTGTCTGGTGAGTTTTACCGTGGTAAAGTGCTGTGTTCTGGTCTCCAGCTCTGTCTGGTGAGTTTTACCGTGGTAAAGTGTCATGTTCTGGTCTCCAGCTCTGTCTGGTGAGTTTTACCGTGGTAAAGTGTCATGTTCTGGTCTCCAGCTCTGTCTGGTGAGTTTTACCGTGGTAAAGTGCTGTGTTCTGGTCTCCAGCTCTGTCTGGTGAGTTTTACCGTGGTAAAGTGTCATGTTCTGGTCTCCAGCTCTGTCTGGTGAGTTTTACCGTGGTAAAGTGCTGTGTTCTGGTCTCCAGCTCTGTCTGGTGAGTTTTACCGTGGTAAAGTGCTGTGTTCTGGTCTCCAGCTCTGTCTGGTGAGTTTTACCGTGGTAAAGTGCTGTGTTCTGGTCTCCAGCTCTGTCTGGTGAGTTTTACCGTGGTAAAGTGTCATGTTCTGGTCTCCAGCTCTGTCTGGTGAGTTTTACCGTGGTAAAGTGCTGTGTTCTGGTCTCCAGCTTTGTCTGGTGAGTTTTACCGTGGTAAAGTGCTGTGTTCTGGTCTCCAGCTTTGTCTGGTGAGTTTTACCGTGGTAAAGTGCTGTGTTCTGGTCTCCAGCTCTGTCTGGTGAGTTTTACCGTGGTAAAGTGCTGTGTTCTGGTCTCCAGCTCTGTCTGGTGAGTTTTACCGTGGTAAAGTGTCATGTTCTGGTCTCCAGCTCTGTCTGGTGAGTTTTACCGTGGTAAAGTGCTGTGTTCTGGTCTCCAGCTTTGTCTGGTGAGTTTTACCGTGGTAAAGTGCTGTGTTCTGGTCTCCAGCTCTGTCTGGTGAGTTTTACCGTGGTAAAGTGCTGTGTTCTGGTCTCCAGCTCTGTCTGGTGAGTTTTACCGTGGTAAAGTGCTGTGTTCTGGTCTCCAGCTCTGTCTGGTGAGTTTTACCGTGGTAAAGTGCTGTGTTCTGGTCTCCAGCTCTGTCTGGTGAGTTTTACCGTGGTAAAGTGCTGTGTTCTGGTCTCCAGCTTTGTCTGGTGAGTTTTACCGTGGTAAAGTGCTGTGTTCTGGTCTCCAGCTCTGTCTGGTGAGTTTTACCGTGGTAAAGTGCTGTGTTCTGGTCTCCAGCTCTGTCTGGTGAGTTTTACCGTGGTAAAGTGCTGTGTTCTGGTCTCCAGCTCTGTCTGGTGAGTTTTACCGTGGTAAAGTGCTGTGTTATGGTCTCCAGCTCTGTCTGGTGAGTTTTACCGTGGTAAAGTGCTGTGTTCTGGTCTCCAGCTCTGTCTGGTGAGTTTTACCGTGGTAAAGTGCTGTGTTCTGGTCTCCAGCTCTGTCTGGTGAGTTTTACCGTGGTAAAGTGCTGTGTTCTGGTCTCCAGCTCTGTCTGGTGAGTTTTACCGTGGTAAAGTGCTGTGTTCTGGTCTCCAGCTCTGTCTGGTGAGTTTTACCGTGGTAAAGTGTCATGTTCTGGTCTCCAGCTCTGTCTGGTGAGTTTTACCGTGGTAAAGTGCTGTGTTCTGGTCTCCAGCTTTGTCTGGTGAGTTTTACCGTGGTAAAGTGCTGTGTTCTGGTCTCCAGCTCTGTCTGGTGAGTTTTACCGTGGTAAAGTGCTGTGTTCTGGTCTCCAGCTCTGTCTGGTGAGTTTTACCGTGGTAAAGTGTCATGTTCTGGTCTCCAGCTCTGTCTGGTGAGTTTTACCGTGGTAAAGTGCTGTGTTCTGGTCTCCAGCTTTGTCTGGTGAGTTTTACCGTGGTAAAGTGCTGTGTTCTGGTCTCCAGCTCTGTCTGGTGAGTTTTACCGTGGTAAAGTGCTGTGTTCTGGTCTCCAGCTCTGTCTGGTGAGTTTTACCGTGGTAAAGTGCTGTGTTCTGGTCTCCAGCTCTGTCTGCGGTGTGTGTGGCACAGCAGGACTGTGCTCGAGGCGCTTGTTACCCGCCGATGGGCGACCTGCTCCTGGGCCGAGAGCAGAACCTGCGCGCCTCCTCCACATGCGGTCTGATGGGGTCAGAGGTCGTCTGCGCTCCACACGGACAGGTGAGGAAACACACCGCTCTTTCAGAAAATGATGACACAAAAAGTCTTTTTTTAAAAAGTTAAATTATAACGTCAAAATTATGACATTAAAAAGTTGGAATAATAACAAAAAAAATCTAAATTCTGACTTAAAAGTATAATTTCCACTTTTTAACTTCTTTTTTTTATCTATAACTTCTTCATAATTTTAAGTTTCAAGAAAAATCTGTTTCAAGGAATCATTATCATCACTATCATCACAATAATTTCAAATTTATCTCATAGTTTCGACTTCCATGACATTATAATGACATAAAAAGTCAAAATGATAACATACTAGGTCATTAAATTATGGCGTAAAAAATTCATAAAATGATGACATAAAAACTAAGTTAGAATATAATAAGTTACTTTATAATTATGACATTAAAAAGTCAGAATTACGACCAAAAAAAATCTAAATTCTGACAAAAAGTCTTAATTATGACATAGAAAGTCTTTTTAAAAGTCATAATTATGTCAGAATTAATCATCCTGTCATAATTTCCACTTTATCTCATAATTTCCACTTTTAATGGCATAATTATGATATAAAAGTCAAATTATGACAAATAACAATTGTCATATTGTTATATGCCCCCCTGAACTGAACTAAACGTTGTATTTTACACAAAATATATATTTTACAAAATAATTTAAACTCTAAAATTGCTAGAAAATCAAAGCTGTGTGTCTAACCGTGCTCCAAATTTAAAATTGATATCACATAAATTGAGCCACTAAAAGGTTTTAACAGTTATTAACATGATTCCAAATTGTCACATATTTTTATATAAATTATCAGAAATATATGTGTGTGTGTATATATATATATAAATATATCTATATGTGTGTGTGTTTGTGTGTGTGTGTGTGATTTAATATTTATTTTACATTACAGTAATCAGCATGTAAGGGGTAAAAGTGTTAAATTGTCATGAAAATAATATCATAACAAAAAAATCTTTGGGTTCACTATCTTTATAAAAATAAAAATAAATCTTATGATTTTAGGGTGAAATATAAGTTGAGAGTTTTCGTGACATTCACTCATTTCTGTTTTTTATGGTTTGCTAGCAGCAGTTTTTGAGGCTGATTCATTTCGAGTTGAACGTGTTTTCTCATGTTATTTCTGACGGTTTGTAAAATGAAATCTTCTCGCAGACATTCTGTTCTCATTGGGACATGATGAGACGTAATAATTAACAAACTCAGATTCACCAGCCTGAGGCGACGCTCATCATATTACACTGTTTTATAATACATGTCAACGATAATCAAACACATTTTAGCTCTATGATCTTACTGTATGACTGCTGGCTCATTTGTGCGTGTGTTTATTTGAGGAGAAACATCTGAGACAACGTTGATACTTAAATGTACGGAAGCCCATTTGCCCAACAAAATCATAACTAACTTAAAAGTCATAATTAAGTCATAGAAAGAACTTTTTTGTTTAGATCTATGAATAAGTCATAAAGTTTCAATAAAATTTGTTTCAAGAAGTCATTATCATCCCTAGTCATAATTTCTAATTTATTTCGACTTCGAATGACATTATAATGACATAAAAAGGCAACATTATAAGATACTAAGTCATAATTATGAGATAAAAAATATAAATTATGGCTTAAAAATTCATAAAATGATGACGCAAAAAATTAAAAAAAGTACCAAGTTGAAATTATAACTTCATAATTATGACATAAGAAAATTGGAATTATGACAAAAAAAAGAAATTCTAAATTAAAGGTCATAATTATGACATATAACGTTTTTTAAAAGTCATAATTAATCATCATATTTTAATCATATTTCATAATTTCGACTTAATCTCATAATTTCGACTTTTAATGTCATAATTATGACATAAAAAGTCAAAATGATGCCATAACTATGTCATAAAAGTCAAAATTATAACCTAGTATGTTATAATTATCAATGTTTGTCATAATTTCGACCTCCTATGCCATACAATTAAAAATTTGTATTTAGTATAATCACAATATCGCCTTTTTATGTCATATTAATGACTTTTTATGTCATAATTAAGATTTAACAAACTTTTTTTCTTATGTGGCAAAAATGGGCTTCCATATTTAATGAGACAGAACTGCTTTAAGCCAAACAGAGTCCAACTCAATGTCTAAACAAACCCTCTGTGTCCCAGTGGAAGATGAAATGTTGTCCGTGTGACTCACGGAACCCCGCGGCCTATAACGCTCACACGATCCGGAACGTGATGTCCAGCGCCGGACCGAACCGATGGTGGCAGTCCAAGAAAGGTACGACATCAAAAACCACATCGCTGATGAAAACACAACAACATTATTTCAATATCACTTTATGTATGTCAGGTATTCGATACGTTCGAGTTTGGCTGACGTACATGTAATTAAATGACAAGAAGTAGCCTACATATAGTTTTAATTCGACTCAATTAATATTTCAACAGTATGTTTCGTAACTAAAGCGTCAAATTATAATTTCGGTCAGCGCATATTTTAATTTAGCAACGGACGACACGCTCGCCTGAGGAAAGTAACCATGACAACAGCAGAGCGCGGGAACACCGTCAGGATCAGTGTCGACGAAACATTTAAACTGCCGTCATTCACTTAATTTTTTATTTATATATATACAGTGTTAATGTGAGTGTGTGTTTATACAGTGTTAATGTAAGTGTGTGTGTTTATACAGTGTTAATGTGAGTGTGTGTTTGTACAGTGTTAATGTGTGTGTGTGTGTGTGTGTGTTTATACAGTGTTAATGTGAGTGTGTGTTTATACAGTGTTAATGTGAGTGTGTGTTTATACAGTGTTAATGTGAGTGTGTGTTTATACAGTGTTAATGTGTGTGTGTGTGTGTGTGTGTGTGTGTTTATACAGTGTTAATGTGAGTGTGTGTTTATACAGTGTTAATGTGAGTGTGTGTTTATACAGTGTTAATGTGATTGTGTGTTTATACAGTGTTAATGTGAGCGTGTGTGTGTTTATAGAGTGTTAATGTGAGTGTATGTGTGTGTGCTTATACAGTGTTAACGTGAGTGTGTGTTTATACAGTGTTAATGTGAGTGTGTGTTTATACCGTGTTTATAGAGTGTTAATGTGAGTGTGTGTGTGTTTATAGAGTGTTAATGTGAGTGTGTGTGTGTGCTTATACTGTGTTTATACAATGTTAATGTGAGTGTGTGTGTGTTTATAGAGTGTTAATGTGAGTGTATGTGTGTGTGCTTATACAGTGTTAACGTGAGTGTGTGTTTATACAGTGTTAATGTGAGTGTGTGTGTGTGCTTATACAGTGTTAATGTGAGTGTGTTTATACAGTGTTAATGTGAGTGTGTGTTTATACAGTGTTAATGTGAGTGTGTGTTTATACAGTGTTAATGTAAGTGTGTGTTTATACCGTGTTAATGTGAGTGTGTGTTTGTACAGTGTTAATGTGTGTGTGTGTGTGTGTGTGTGTGTGTGTGTGTTTATACAGTGTTAATGTGAGTGTGTGTTTATACAGTGTTAATGTGAGTGTGTGTTTATACAGTGTTAATGTGAGTCTGTGTTTATACAGTGTTAATGTGAGTGTGTGTGTTTATACAGTGTTAATGTGAGTGTGTGTTTATACAGTGTTAATGTGAGTGTGTGTTTATACAGTGTTAATGTGATTGTGTGTTTATATACTGTTAATGTGTGTGTGTGTTTATACAGTGTTAATGTGAGTGTGTGTTTATACAGTGTTAATGTGTGTGTGTGTGTGTGTGTGTTTATACAGTGTTAATGTGAGTGTGTGTTTATACAGTGTTAATGTGAGTGTGTGTTTATACAGTGTTAATATGAGTGTGTGTGTTTATACAGTGTTAATGTGAGTGTGTGTTTATACAGTGTTAATGTGAGTGTGTGTTTATACAGTGTTAATGTGATTGTGTGTTTATACAGTGTTAATGTGAGTGTGTGTGTTTATACAGTGTTAATGTGAGTGTGTGTTTATACAGTGTTAATGTGATTGTGTGTTTATATAGTGTTAATGTGTGTGTGTGTTTATACAGTGTTAATGTGAGTGTGTGTTTATACAGTGTTAATGTGTGTGTGTGTGTGTGTGTGTGTGTGTTTATACAGTGTTAATGTGAGTGTGTGTTTATACAGTGTTAATGTGAGTGTGTGTTTATACAGTGTTAATGTGAGTGTGTGTTTATACAGTGTTAATGTGATTGTGTGTTTATACAGTGTTAATGTGAGTGTGTGTTTATACAGTGTTAATGTGAGTGTGTGTTTATACAGTGTTAATGTGTGTGTGTGTGTGTGTGTGTGTGTGTGTGTGTTTATACAGTGTTAATGTGTGTGTGTGTGTGTGTGTGTGTGTGTGTTTATACAGTGTTAATGTGAGTGTGTGTTTATACAGTGTTAATGTGAGTGTGTGTTTATACAGTGTTAATGTGATTGTGTGTTTATACAGTGTTAATGTGAGTGTGTGTGTGTTTATAGAGTGTAAATGTGAGTGTATGTGTGTGTGCTTATACAGTGTTAACGTGAGTGTGTGTTTATACAATGTTAATGTGAGTGTGTGTTTATACCGTGTTTATAGAGTGTTAATGTGAGTGTGTGTGTGTTTATAGAGTGTTAATGTGAGTGTGTGTGTGTGCTTATACTGTGTTTATACAATGTTAATGTGAGTGTGTGTGTGTTTATAGAGTGTTAATGTGAGTGTATGTGTGTGTGCTTATACAGTGTTAACGTGAGTGTGTGTTTATACAGTGTTAATGTGAGTGTGTGTGTGTGTGCTTATACAGTGTTAATGTGAGTGTGTTTATACAGTGTTAATGTGAGTGTGTGTTTATACAGTGTTAATGTGAGTGTGTGTGTTTATACAGTGTTAATGTGAGTGTGTGTTTATACAGTGTTAATGTGAGTGTGTGTTTATACAGTGTTAATGTGAGTGTGTGTTTATACAGTGTTAATGTGAGTGTGTGTTTATACAGTGTTAATGTGAGTGTGTTTATACAGTGTTAATGTGAGTGTGTGTTTATACAGTGTTAATGTGAGTGTGTGTTTATACAGTGTTAATGTGAGTGTGTGTGTTTATACAGTGTTAATGTGAGTGTGTGTTTATACAGTGTTAATGTGAGTGTGTGTTTATACAGTGTTAATGTGAGTGTGTGTTTATACAGTGTTAATGTGAGTGTGTTTATACAGTGTTAATATGAGTGTGTGTTTATACAGTGTTAATGTGAGTGTGTGTTTATACAGTGTTAATGTGAGTGTGTGTTTATACCGTGTTAATGTGAGTGTGTGTTTATACAGTGTTAATGTGAGTGTGTGTTTATACAGTGTTAATGTGAGTGTGTGTGTTTATACAGTGTTAATGTGTGTGTGTTTATACAGTGTTAATGTGAGTGTGTGTTTATACCGTGTTAATGTGAGTGTGTGTTTATACCGTGTTAATGTGAGTGTGTGTTTATACAGTGTTAATGTGAGTGTGTGTTTATACAGTGTTAATGTGAGTGTGTGTTTATACAGTGTTAATGTGAGTGTGTGTTTATACAGTGTTAATGTGAGTGTGTGTTTATACAGTGTTAATGTGAGTGTGTGTTTATACAGTGTTAATGTGAGTGTGTGTTTATACAGTGTTAATGTGAGTGTGTGTGTTTATACAGTGTTAATGTGAGTGTGTGAGTGTGTGTGTTTATACAGTGTTAATGTGAGTGTGTGTGTTTATACAGTGTTAATGTGAGTGTGTGTTTATACCGTGTTAATGTGAGTGTGTGTTTATACCGTGTTAATGTGAGTGTGTGTTTATACAGTGTTAATGTGAGTGTGTGTTTATACAGTGTTAATGTGAGTGTGTGTTTATACAGTGTTAATGTGAGTGTGTGTTTATACAGTGTTAATGTGAGTGTGTGTTTATACAGTGTTAATGTGAGTGTGTGTTTATACAGTGTTAATGTGAGTGTGTGTTTATACAGTGTTAATGTGAGTGTGTGTGTGTTTATACAGTGTTAATGTGAGTGTGTGTTTATACAGTGTTAATGTGAGTGTGTGTTTATACAGTGTTAATGTGAGTGTGTGTGTTTATACAGTGTTAATGTGAGTGTGTTTATACAGTGTTAATGTGAGTGTGTGTTTATACAGTGTTAATGTGAGTGTGTGTGTGTTTATACAGTGTTAATGTGAGTGTGTGTTTATACAGTGTTAATGTGAGTGAGTGTGTTTATACAGTGTTAATGTGAGTGTGTGTTTATACAGTGTTAATGTGAGTGTGTGTTTATACAGTGTTAATGTGAGTGTGTGTGTTTATACAGTGTTAATGTGAGTGTGTGTTTATACAGTGTTAATGTGAGTGTGTGTTTATACAGTGTTAATGTGAGTGTGTGTGTTTATTCCAGATGTGAGTCCGGTGACGTTGCAGCTGGATTTAAATGGGATGTATCACCTGGAAACGGTCCTACTATCTTTTAAGGTATCTGATACTCAGTCTCATTGGCTACATTTACATGCACAACTTTTGTTTTAATCGGACTGAATTTATTCCGATTGATGAGTCTGATTAGTGTTTACATGAACACTGAACATGTGATCGGCTTGATGTGTGTGTTTATATGTCACAAGCTTCATATAGGAATATATATTTTGACATGCACACACTGCAAGAATATACAGAGTTTCCTGATGTCTGGGCATAATAACTATTCTCTTATATTGGTTCTTTATTTGTTTTAAACAGCAGACTTAATATTTATCCATTTCTGGTCATAATTAGGAGATAATGAGCGTATGAGCCGTTGTGTCGCTGCTTATGTTCATCACACAGTAAAAATGCCCAAAACCAGTCTCTGTGTGTGAGAGTGTGAAACGAGGACTGGTGGATGTCGTCCTGCTCCACTTCACACACGCAGAGAAAGCAGGATTATAGACTGACGAGACACTCGTTTATACCACACTTTATTCAACAGCTCGTTCAGCGCGTCATACGTCATTACACTATTTCTACGTCATAAACGATTTATACGGTTTTCAATCTGATCAAGTGTTCACATGTTCTCTGGATCGGATCAGAAAAGGAATAAACCGACCCTTTCAATCCGATGGAAATGTCATCCGGGTCGAGCTCAATCGGATCGATTAAGGCGTTTACACGAAGACTTT
>JAPDVR010000020.1:1468768-1533768 GCA_026230005.1 Gila orcuttii | reverse complement strand
AGTTTGTTAGTCAGTAAGTTTGTTAGTTAGTTAGCTTTTACTTAGTAAGTTAGTTGTTAGTTAGTAGGTTTGTTAGTCAGTAAGTTTGTTAGTTAGTTAGCTTTTACTTAGTAAGTTAGTTGTTAGTTAGTAGGTTTGTTAGTCAGTAAGTTTGTTAGTTAGTTAGCTTTTACTTAGTAAGTTAGTTGTTAGTTAGTAGGTTTGTTAGTCAGTAAGTTTGTTAGTTAGTTAGCTTTTAGTTAGTAAGTTAGTTGTTAGTTAGTAGGTTTGTTAGTCAGTAAGTTAGTAAGTTTATTAGTTAGTAGTTTTGTTAGTCAGGAAGTTAGTAAGTTTGTTAGTTAGTAAGTTTGTTAGTAAGTTTTTTAGTCAGCAAGTTTGTTAGTTAGTTAGTAGTTTGTTTGTTTGTTAGTTAGTAAGTTAGTTGTTAGTTAGTATGTTGGTTGTTTGTTAGTTAGTAAGTTGGTTGTTAGTTAGTAAGAAAGTTAGTTAGTTAGTAAGTTAGAAGATTTGTTAGTCTAAGTTAGTTAGTAAGTTTGTTAGTAAGTTATTTGTTAGTTAGTAAATTAGTTAACAAATTAGTTAGTATATTTGTAAGTTTGTTAGTTAGTAAATGAGTTAGTAAGTTAGTAAGTTTGTTTGTAAGTTTATTAGCAAGTTTGTTAGTAAGTTAGAAAGTTTGTTAGTAAGTTAGTTTTGTAAATTAGTAAGTTAGTTGTTAGTTTGTTAGTATGTTTGTTTGTAAGTTTGTTAATTAGTAAGTTAGTTAGTTGACAAGTTAGTTAGTTGTTAGTAAGTTTGTTTGTAAATGTGTTAGTAAGCTAGATTACTAACTAACAAAAAAAGTTTCAATTATTTTGTTTATATGTGAAATTTAATTCTCATTTACACTTTATTTAATATTATATTCATATTATAATATGATTATAATACATTTTTATAATCTTATAATATGTATATTTATCTTATATTATATTTATTCAATATTTAATGTATTTGTTGTGTTTAATACAATGTGATACTGAAAGTGTCCTGCTGGTGTGTGTGTGATGTTCAGCGTGTGACTGCGAGCGTTCGGGCACAGAGTCGGGCGGTTGCGATAAACGCACGGGCTTGTGCCGCTGTAAACCCGGCATTACCGGCCCTCGCTGTGACATCTGCGCTCGCGGGCACTGCGTCAGTTTCCCAGAATGCCCTGCGTGCCCGTCCTGCTTCTTCAGCATGAACACGCGTCTGCAGGAGCTCACGCTCGGTCTGGAGCGTCTGTCCAACTCCCTGCTGTCCTCTAGTGGACGACCGACGTCTAGCGACTTGAGCCGCAGGATCCACAGACTCCAGGACACACTCGCTCTGATCCAGGAGTCCGTGTCTGTTCCCCCGCAGTCCAGCCGCGCCCTGACCGAAGCCCTGCAGAGACTCAACACGCTCCGGTACACACACACACACACACTCACGCACTCACACACACAAACTCACGCACGCACACACGCTCAGGCACACACACATACTCACACTCACTCACACACAAACTCACGCACGCACACACACACTCGCACACACTCACTCACGCACACACTCACGCACACACACACTCACAAACTCACGCACGCACACACACACTCGCACACACACACACACACAAACACACACTCATGCACGCACTCACACACACACACACACACACTCGCACACACTCACTCACACACGCACAACCAGAGTTGATGTAAACGTGAGCTCCTGTGTCTGTGCTCCTCCAGGTCTCAGATGAGTGTTGCTCTGCCGTCTCAGCCTCAGGACCGAGAGCTGGAGCGAGAGCTGGACGAGCTGCAGTCGCTGCTGTCGTCTCTGAGTCTGCAGTACTTCAGCCGCATGGACGCCTTCACCAACGCCGGCTCCACCAACGCCAGTGCGTATCTGTAGCGTGTGATTCTGGATTGATTATTCTGTAGCGTGATCGCTAATTAGGGCTGGGTATCGTTTGAATTTTAACGATTACGATTTGATTCTGCTTATCGATTCCTAATTTCGATTTCAATAAGGTAAAAAAAAAAAATTTGATATCATTCACATTTAGTCTTATTGCAAAACATGTAATTGTATCTGAATATCATGAACACAAATCAACAGGCTAAAGAACACTTACATGAGGAACGTTTGCCTGTGGTTTAAAAACACCATAGAAGAACAACTAGCCCAACTAATATAAACTTCAAGCGTTATTAAAGACAATAAACACTCAGTTATTAAACAAGAACAAATAAAAAATTAGCAATCGCAACAAATAGACACAACTGAACAAAGATACGATTGAAATAAACAGTGTTTTAAGATTTTAAATTTAAAATAACACTGCACAAGAAAATATAATATATTACAAATATAGTTACAAAAGTTATTCATTCAAGAACGAGTGAATTTTCTCTTTGTCTTCTGTTGTTTGATCAGTGTTATTATAGAGACAGCAGGAATATTAGGCTGCTGTCACTTTAAGAGTGTCCCAATATATTTACACACGCCTACAGCTCTGAAAACAGAGTCGTCTCGCTCTTGAAAAGTATTGTAATGCTCACAAAGGAATCGATAAGAGGAATCAATATTTAAATTTTATAACAAGTATCCGATTCCTGACCTCAAGTATTTTCGATTCCCAACCCTATGGAATAATGGAAACTTTTTCCCGCTCAGGTGACTTCTACGCCATTCAGAAGTCGTATGAGAAGTCGACCGACGCCGTCAAGCGAGCCGACGCCACAAAAGACACCCTGAAGAAGTCTGAGGGCGTGCGAGAAAACGCCCTGAGTGGCCTGAACGCCCTGCAGCCAGGAAACACCGAAGACCTGCAGAAACTGAAGGAGGATCTGGAGACGCGACCCAATCTGACTCCCACCGCCAGCAAGGTGAGATAATCGCTGACGGAAAGAGCTAGTTACAGATGAGCGGGCCAGTAAAGCTGTGTTTAATAGGTCTGTGGCAGTGATCGCGTGGAGCCCTGCACTCCGGAGCGCTGCAGAGGCGACCTGTGTCCTCCTGACACAGCGCCCCCTTGTGGAGCGGAGGACGCCTGCATAGGAGCACTGCCCAACGCCAACAAGGCCTTTCAGGACGCCGACGAGGTCAAGGCCAAACTACAGGATCTCAACGACAAGATCACTCAAGCAGCGGAACAGGTACCACCAGTTTTACTATATCTTATTTATACCTATTGCATATAAAAATAAAAAATATTATAAAGGAGTAAACGTTCAATAATAAAAATTAAATGAGTAAAAATTAAAATTATATGCTAAACAAGCCAAAAATTATGATAAATAAAATTTATATTGAGAAACATAAAGATGCAATTATGAGAATTAAAAGTTGCACTTGTAAATATTGAATAAAAAAATTAATAATAAATATTTTTATAAATTGTCAATAAATAAACAAATATTCAATTATAAACATTACATATAAAAATAACAACATTATGCATAAGTAAATATTACATTAATAAAAGAAATATGAAAAAGTTACAATTATGAGAAATAAAAATGAAATTGTGAAATATAAAGATGGTACAAACACACATGACCAGCTAGACTAGTCCGTTTTGATTTAACATTGACTTACGTTGACGTTGACTCTCTGAAAAAACAGATACAGGAAGCTGAAGATTCGGCCGATAAGGTGCGACTGTCCACTGACAAGCTGGCCAATCAGATCAAGCAGGTGCGAGCCGACGTGGACGGAGACCTGAAAGACACCAAAGACTTCATCAACACACTGAGGGACTTCCTGTCAGGTCAGTAATACACACACACACACACACGTGTCATTGCTTTAACTTTATTTTGACATGCTGCACACTGTGAAGTATATACCATGAATTTATTCATAAAGTAGTATGTAAAGCAGTATGTAAAAGAAAAGGAGAATTTACATACTATATATAGTATGTATACTGCAGTCAGGATGTAGTATGAAGTGTGGCATTGAGCAGCTGCAGTACAGCACTGTAGTTTGTAGTGTGGTGTTGTAAAGCGCTGTAGTGTGTTGTAAAGCACTGTAGTGTGTAGTGTGGCGTTGTAAAGCGCTGTAGTATGTAGTGTGTTGTAAAGCACTGTAGTGTGGCATTGTAAAGCACTGTAGTATGTAGTGTGTTGTAAAGCACTGTAGTGTGTAGTGTGGCGTTGTAAAGCACTGTAGTATGTAGTGTGTTGTAAAGCACTGTAGTGTGTAGTGTGGCGTTGTAAAGCACTGTAGTATGTAGTGTGTTGTAAAGCACTGTAGTATGTAGTGTGGCATTGTAAAGTGCTGTAGTATGTAGTGTGTTGTAAAGCACTGTAGTGTGTAGTATGTTGTAAAGCACTGTAGTGTGTAGTGTGTTGTAAAGCACTGTAGTTTGTAGTGTGGCGTTGTAAACCGTTGTAGTATGTAGTGTGTTGTAAAGCGCTGTAGTATGTAGTAAAGCACTGTAGTGTGTAGTGTGTTGTAAAGCGCTGTTGTATGTAGTGTGTTGTAAAGCACTGTAGTGTGCAGTGTGTTGTAAAGCACTGAAGTGTGTAGTGTGTTGTAAAGCGCTATAGTGTGTAGTGTGTTGTAAATCGCTGTAGTATGTAGTGTGTTGTAAAGCACTGTAGTGTGTAGTATGTTGTAAAGCGCTGTAGTATGTAGTCTGTTGTAAAGCACTATAGTGTGCAGTATGTTGTAAAGCGCTGTAGTGTGGCGTTGTAGAGCACTGTAGTGTCCAGTGTGTTGTAAAGCACTGTAGTGTGTTGTAAAGCGCTGTAGTGTGTAGTGTGTTGTAAAGCACTGTACTGTGTAGTATGTTGTAAAGCGGTGTAGTATGTAGTGTGTTGTAAAGCGCTGTGGTGTGTAGTGTGTTGTAAAGCGCTGTAGTGTCTAGTGTGGGGAAGCGCTGTAGTATGTAGTGTGTTGTAAAGCACTGTAGTGTGTTGTAAAGCCCTGTAGTGTGTTGTAAAGCACTGTAGTATGTAGTGTGTTGTAAAGCGCTGTAGTGTGTAGTGTGTAGTAAAGCGCTGTAGTGTGTAGTAAAGCTCTGTAGTGTGTAGTAAAGTGCTGTAGTGTGTTGTAAAGCGCTGTGTTGTAAAGCGCTGTAGTGTGTAGTAAAGCGCTGTAGTGTGTAGTGTGTAGTAAAGCGCTGTAGTGTGTAGTAAAGCGCTGTAGTGTGTAGTGTGTTGTAAAGCGCTGTGTTGTAAAGCGCTGTAGTGTGTAGTAAAGCGCTGTAGTGTGTAGTGTTGTAAAGCGCTGTGTTGTAAAGCGCTGTAGTGTGTAGTGTAGTAAAGCGCTGTAGTGTGTAGTAAAGCGCTGTAGTGTGTAGTGTGTTGTAAAGCGCTGTAGTGTGTAGTGTAGTAAAGCGCTGTGTTGTCACCCCCTCAGAGCCTCAGTCAGACCCAGAGCAGGTCCAGCGAGTGTGTGAGGCGGTTCTGGAGGCCCGGCTGCCTCTGAGTCTGGATCAGCTGAAGCAGAAGCTGAAGGATCTGCAGGATCTGATGGTCTCAGTGCCCGACAGCAGCAGCATCCTGACGACTAGCGGCCCGCAGCTGGAGAACGCCAGACGCCTGCTGGATACCGCCCGCGACACACGGTACACACACACACACACTCACTCACTCACACACACACTCCAGCGTCCTGACGACTAGCGGCCCGCAGCTGGAGAACGCAAGACGCCTGCTGGATACCGCCCGCGACACACGGTACACACACACACACTCACTCACTCACACACACACTCCAGCGTCCTGACGACTAGCGGCCCGCAGCTGGAGAACGCCAGACGCCTGCTGGATACCGTCCGCGACACACGGTACACAACACACTCACACACACACTCACTCACACACACACTCCAGCGTTCTGACGACTAGCGGCCCGCAGCTGGAGAACGCCAGACGCCTGCTGGATACCGCCCACGACACACGGTACACAACACACACACACTCACTCACTCACACACACACTCCAGCGTCCTGACGACTAGCGGCCCGCAGCTGGAGAACGCCAGACGCCTGCTGGACACCGTCCGCGACACACGGTACACAACACACACACACTCACACACACACTCACTCCAGCGTTCTGACGACTAGCGGCCCGCAGCTGGAGAACGCCAGACGCCTGCTGGATACCGCCCGCGACACACGGTACACAACACACACACACTCAAACACACACTCACTCACACACACACTCCAGCGTCCTGACGACTAGCGGCCCGCAGCTGGAGAACACCAGACGCCTGCTGGATACCGCCCTCAACACACGGTACACAACACACACACACACACTCACTCACACACTCCAGCGTCCTGACGACTAGCGGCCCGCAGCTGGAGAACGCCAGACGCCTACTGGATACCGCCCGCGACACACGGTACACAACACACACACACACACACTCACTCACACACACACTCCAGCGTCCTGACAACTAGCGGCCCGCAGCTGGAGAACGCCAAACGCCTGCTGGATACCGCCCGCGGTACACAACACACACACACTCACTCACACACACACTCCAGCGTCCTGACGACTAGCGGCCCGCAGCTGGAGAACGCCAGACGCCTGCTGGATACCGTCCGCGACACACGGTACACAACACACTCACACACACACTCACTCACACACACACTCCAGCGTTCTGACGACTAGCGGCCCGCAGCTGGAGAACGCCAGACGCCTGCTGGATACCGCCCACGACACACGGTACACAACACACACACACTCACTCACTCACACACACACTCCAGCGTCCTGACGACTAGCGGCCCGCAGCTGGAGAACGCCAGACGCCTGCTGGACACCGTCCGCGACACACGGTACACAACACACACACACTCACACACACACTCACTCCAGCGTTCTGACGACTAGCGGCCCGCAGCTGGAGAACGCCAGACGCCTGCTGGATACCGCCCGCGACACACGGTACACAACACACACACACTCAAACACACACTCACTCACACACACACTCCAGCGTCCTGACGACTAGCGGCCCGCAGCTGGAGAACACCAGACGCCTGCTGGATACCGCCCTCAACACACGGTACACAACACACACACACACACTCACTCACACACTCCAGCGTCCTGACGACTAGCGGCCCGCAGCTGGAGAACGCCAGACGCCTACTGGATACCGCCCGCGACACACGGTACACAACACACACACACACACTCACTCACACACACACTCCAGCGTCCTGACGACTAGCGGCCCGCAGCTGGAGAACGCCAAACGCCTGCTGGATACCGCCCGCGACACACGGTACACAACACACACACACTCACTCACACACACACTTCAGCGTCCTGACGACTAGCGGCCCGCAGCTGGAGAACGCCAGACGCCTGCTGGATACCGCCCGCGACACACGGTAAACAACACACACACACTCACACACACACTCACTCACACACACACTCCAGAGTCCTGACGACTAGCGGCCCGCAGCTGGAGAACGCCAGACGCCTACTGGATACCGCCCGCGACACACGGTACACAACACACACACACACACTCACTCACACACACACTCCAGCGTCCTGACGACTAGCAGCCCGCAGCTGGAGAACGCCAAACGCCTGCTGGATACCGCCCGCGACACACGGTACACAACACACACACACTCACACATATATTGCGCGATCATACGTGAGTTTGTGAGATCATGTGGGTCCTCGTGACTTCAGCTGTCAATCATAGCCGCAGCCGTTCCTCAACAAACCCGGACCTGCTGGGTATTGAAGGACGGCGGAGCACGCAGCCGATCCGCAGCCGATCCGCAGTTGGTGGAAATCTGGGGTAATCGTGCTTTGCGACGTGCCTAACAACGCCCTTCTGCCGCGACTTATTCACCGTTCAGCGCAGCCTCGAGTACCTTATTGCTTACATATATATATCTGTATTTGTCTGATGTTCTTGACTGGTCGTTTGCAGAGACGCAGCGTTTGGCATCCAGCAGGACGGCGAGAGTCTTCTGAAAATGATGGATGAAAACGAGAACATTTTCGACGACCTGGAGGACAAAATCCAGCAGAGTGTCGACATCGCCAACAACGTTAAGAAAGACGTCGAGCGGGTCAGTTCGAGTCATGTGTGCGGAAACAACGGAAACGACCTCGGAACTCAAATTAACCTGGATTTATCGTCTCTCTCTCTCTCAGATAGAGGACGTGCTGGTTCCCGCTGAGCAGGGGATTGTGAATATTTCAGGGCTGATGGATGAGATTCGCCCCATGGTGGACTCGTTGAGGAACGACGTGACGACAGGAACAGCACTGGCGAACGACGCTCAAGATCAGGCAAATTCTGCTCAAGATGAGGCCGACCGGGCCGCACAGGTACTGAAACACTACAGTTCAATTCACGTTTATTTTGTATAGCAATGAATACTTGTGACTTATGACATTTAGAAAAATTTAGCATTTGTGCATGTTGATTCAGAGTTAGCGTTATCTGAAGTCTTCGCAGGAGTTCGTGCCGTCTTTTCACAGGACGTCTCTTCACAACCCTCACTAGTCATAGTTAGTAATGGTTTGGTTAGTAAAGCAACGTGCGTTTGTAGGAACTGGAGGCGTTGAAGGACGAGTTTGAGCGGATGAAACAAGCCGCGGCTGAAAACACTCAGGCAGGGGAAGATAGTGTTCGTTTACTAAAGCTACAGGAGGAGGCGGAGTCTCTGATGACGGACACCTCTGACATCATGAAGGCTCTGAAAGGTAACACCCACAAAACATCCATCCCATAATGTCATGCACACACATTACCGATTGTGTGGATTGCGAGACATTTGTGAGACATTTTTGAGAGATGATGTGAACAAATCATTGAATCAAAGTTCTGAATCAGTAAATACTCACTTGATTCACTGGATCGGTTCATTTGAATCAATCAGTGTAATCGATTGACTCAGTGAGACGATTTCGATTCACTGACTGTTTGAATACGTTTGGAATCGATCCACTGAATCAGAGTCAGTTGAATGAATTCAACTCAAGTTTTTGGTACTAAAGGTTAAATTTTAAATGCAATTTATAATAAAATCAAAACATCCATCTCATAATGTCATGCACATACAGCTCATGTAGTTTGTTGAGTGATTGCGAGACATTTATGATGCATTTTATGGTGATGATGCAATCAAATAATTGAATCAGAGTTCTGAATAGACTCATTTAATTCACTGAATCGGTTAATTTGAATCAATTAGTGTATTTGATTGATTCAGTGAGTCGATTGGATTTATTCATTCAAATATATGAATCAAATGAGTCGATTCCCTGACTGTTTGAATACATTAGGAATGATCCACTGAATCAGAGTCAGTTGAATGAACTGTTTTTGTTACTCAAGTTTAAATTTTAAATGCAATTTATACTAAAATCAAAACATCCATCCCATAATGTCATGTATACACATTACCCACAGTAACCGCTCGTGTTGTTTGTCTCTCAGATAAAGAAGCGTCCATACGGCAGCAAGCGACAGAGCTGGAGGAGAACGGCCTGCGATTGACCGGTCTGGACGCTCAGGTGGAGAAACTCAGAGACGATATTCGCTCTAAAGTCACCAGTCTGAACATGTGCCAGGGCTGATGACACACAACTAACACACAACAATAACACTGATGACACACAACTAACACACAACACACATCAGTAACACTGTGTCTCAGTGAGGATTGTGAGTGTGCTTCACTGAGCTGCTATATTTACAGTGGAAGACTAGCATACTACATAGTGCTTACTAAAATGAGTATGTTGTGATCAATAAAACTATTAACTCTTTCTGTCTTTCCGTGTTTTCACTGTTATACGGTAGACGGCACTATTACACGTCTTCTGAAAGAGCACAGAATCTCCTGATAAAAACACAGGCAAAAAAGAAGCAGAAACACGTGATAAAAGCATTGCTTACACACATTGTTGTCTTTGAAAATAATTGATTTCTAAGTTTTTTGTTCAATATGTTGTATTTTAATGAAACTTGCCCAGATTCAAGTTGGTGTGTAAATAGTTTTATTTTATGTTTTTTTAATACAGCCGCATGTTTATGGATACAGCAGGGCTCTGTGATAATACACATTCAGCTTTCAACAGATACGATGATCTTATAAGCACATATAAAACACAAACATAGAGATTATAACAGCAAGGATAAATAAGAAAATAATATTTAAACACAGTCCTTCAGTATTTCTGACCTTAAACACACTCAAACACGCAGCGGTTTACTGTAGAACAGTGGCACATGTGATCCGCCCTTCCCATGATGCACCCTGATCAGCCCACCACGGGTGTAAATATGACTACTGTACATATATATGCAGACAGTAGGTGAAATAATACGACAAACAGACCGTACGGTCTCACACGCTCTCAGTCTCTTCAACATGACACGCTGTCCAGTCAGAGATGAAGGGTTGAGAAGCGTGTGTGTGTGTGTGTGTGTGTGCGATTGGCACTCGCTCGACTCCGTCTGTGGGTCCGACGTGTGACGGAACGAACCTCAGATAAACACGATCTGAGAGAGAGAGAGACATCAAACACAGGGTTTGAAATCAACTTTTTCACTCACCGGCCAATTTGGCTACTAATTTTTTTTTAAGTTACCGGCCATTCAGAACTTCTACTAGCCAAAAGAAGAAGAAGAAAAGAAATAAACCAGATGAGTATGTCACAGTTTATATATATATATATATATATATGTGAGTCATTCTAGAATTGGGGGTACATTTCGAGTCTGCCAGATAAACCTTCTTTTATTTAAAAAAAAAATAATAATTTTGAATCAGTTTTGAATAATAACACAAATTATATCACAATATCACTAAAAATAATGCTTTATGTATATTTAGGAGAAAAAAATGTATGCGAAATATTAACTAAATGACTCCCACTCCACCTATTATTGACTGCCTCCTGATTCATACATTCAACTTGAATTATCATGAAACCATTAAGTCTAATTTTCAAATATTTTTTGTTTACTCAATTAAGTTATATAAACAATTGCATAGAATATATATTTTCTGTATTATTTGTAATTTAATTAATAAAAAATGTCTGTCCCTGCGTTCTGGTCAACTCTGTTACCTCTGTTATTAAACAAAAAAAAACCTCCAAAGCATTTGTAGAAAAAGCATGTGACTTGCACCAAGTGATGTCACTTCCTCTGGCGGGAAACTCTGGAAAGCAGTGATGTCAGTCATTATTCTTCTCATTAATTTGTACAAAATGTTTAGGATACACCAATAGTAGATTCATTATTTGTCAAATCTATTATTGTGATATTGCAGTGAATCTCTCGTTCGCTTTTTAAAAAATGACATGCCATGTGGAATCTGGTTTGAGCTAAAGCACAAAATGGTGGAAAATGTCAACTCTGTTATCATCAACCCAATTTGTCTATAACAGAGTTGACAGATTTTGATGTTAGTACATTGGTGTTCAGTATTAATATTTTAAATCTTACAAGTTTAAGATCAGCAAACAATGAAAATGTTGAATTTATTCTATATACTCTACTTGAAATGTACCCGCAATTCTAAAATGAGTCATATATATATATAATTTGGATTTCATACATTCATTTCTTATTCAAACAAAATCCTGCTATCCAGCATCTCCTCCTTCCACTTCCATAATTTTGTAGTTTAGGTGGACAGATCAATAATACAGTACAAAGAACATCAAAAATATGAAGGATGTTGGAAAATAAAACTGTCTTTTCTGTTCACCAAATGCTTTTTAATCTTCGCTATTGCTTCAATGCAAATGAACAAGCGCGCCGTTATTTGTTGTGTAGTGACGTGTGTGTTCAAGTGCGCCAGATATGAGCAGATTCTGCGCGATACACTGTATTTAATATATCATTACGACTCAGCGCAGATTTGTCTTGCATGATCTTCCCCAGCAAAGTGAGTAAACATAATAAAATACGCCAAAATGGCTCATGATTGACAGTGTTTTTGGTTGATTCTGCCCGCATTTGGCGGGTGTTTATTTCAAACCCTGGTCACACACCTTCACGATCAGGTGACAGTTAAAGCAAAGGCCTGAGTGGATACTCACTTCATTTGATTGACAGCTGTCAGTCAGACGATTACATCAGAGAGCAAACGCCGGTCTGAAAGGTTTGGCCACGCCCATCTGTGCCACACATCATTCTGTCCGACCTGAAACACACACACAACAAACTCATGAGGGCTTGAACTCATTTCAACCAGCCACTGAAGAATTACATGCAAACTGGTTCTTACAATAAGTAAAAAAAATAAAACAACAGTACAATTACTTATAAAAGCATGTTTTAAATAAGTATTTAAATGTATGTATGTTTATGTACATTTTAAAAGCAATAAACTGCAATATAGTTATGAACAGCAATATTAATCAACACTTGTTGCATTCAAATATTTACAAACATGAGACATATGCCACATGGAGACTTGAGGAAACATTTTATAGTGATGATGTAAATTAATCATAGAATGGGAGTTGTGAATCAGCGAATAGACCTATTTGATTCACCGAATCTGCTAATTTGAAACATCCAACTGAATCGATTCACAGAATCAAATGAGTTGATGCACTGAGTTGAATTTACGAAACAACTACTTAAGTCTGTTAGTAATCGATTCACTGAATTAGAGTTATGAAATGATTCATTGAAATTTCAGCTAAACAAAAAAATCAATTCACAGAATCAAATAGGTTGATTCAGAGTGTCGAATGAGTCGAGCTGAATTTATGGAACAACTTTTTGAATCCATTAGCAATCAATTCACTGAATCAGAGTTGTGAATTGATTCATTGAAATTTCAGTTCAACTATCAATAATCAATTCACGGCATTAAATTAATCGATTCAGTTCATCAAATGAGTCGATACAGTATTTTAAATGAATCGAGTCACTAAGTCTGATTTTTTAAAACAACTATTTGAATTCGTTGGGAATCGATCCACTGAATCAGTTATGAATTGATTCACTGCAATTTCAGTTGAACAAATTGGACTTGCCAACTACTTAAGTTTTTTGTATTAAATTTCTCAAATTTGTGATTTGAACATGGAATAACAGTAAAACTAGACATGTTCTTTGGGAATTGTGATATTCATTATGTTGCTTGATGTTTCTATTTTTTGGGTCAAATTCAAAGGCATGACTGCATGAATTCTGCATTGTTCAGTGTAAATGTCTCCGGATGGTGAACATGAGAGAGATGTCAATCACAAAAACTATTATAAAGTCTTTGGCACAGTATTGGATGCTAACATCACCTGTTAGCGGCGCAGTCTGACGCGCACAGGTCCGACTCTGAGTGATACACGTGTTGACCGGTCTCGGAGATGACCAGCGCGTGCATCGGCTCGCTGTTGCAGGCCTTGAGCGGGCCACGCCCCCTGATGACATCAGCGTGAGGCGACAGGGTCATGTGACTGCACGAGGGGTTCCCATTGGTGTCCAGCTCGCTGGGGGCGGGGCCTGGAGACGAGACGTCCAGCACCTCGATCAGCGGGGGCGGGGTCAGGCTCGGGGTCATGACCTCAGGGTCAGCGTGAGCAAGCTGAAGACGTCGCATGTGACTGACCGCCACCGTCACGTTAATGGCTCGCTAAAACACACACGCTCATATATTCAATTTACATTTATTTGTATAGCGCTTTTCACAATACACATAATTTCAAAGCAGTTTACAGAAAATGCACGAGTCCACATTACAATCTACAGTGATCTGTTATCAGAGGAAACTGTCTAAGTTATGTATTTCAGAAATGCACATATACAAAATCACAGTTAGCTAAAAATGTATTAATTTAAACAATGTAATAATTGAATGCAGAAACAACGAGCTCATTGGAGTAATGAATACTTGAATATAGACTTGTCATTCACACAGCGACACAGGACGAGTGTATTAGGGCTGTCAACATGTCTGAAAAGCTAAATTCGAATTTCTTTCTTAAATATTAGCAGAATTTCGAATTATATTTGAATTCTTAACATAATTAGCATACAATTTTATGTGTCATCGAATAATTTTATGTTAATTTGTTTTATGTTAATTTTATGTAAATTAATTGTATGTTAATTATATTCCTATTATAAAGGCATTAAGGGAAAAAAGTACTGTATTGCCTCCTATGCCCACAAGAGGGCGCAATAAGCAAATATAAACCAGATCAAGCATCGTATCTTTTATTCAAATGAAATGACGTTCACTTTTTAAAGTGCATTAACTTTTGAAACAATTGTTCTTAAATAAAATATAATTTCCTTAGTTTTATGCACTGTTGTAACCTAATTTTCCTTGCATGCACATTATGCATCAGTAACCTGAAAAAACACACTTCAACACACACAGCGTAATGAACTACATGAACACACAATAGCAAATAATCCACTTCTACACACTACATCTACATATTGATCATCAAACACACCAGACGCTCTTGATCTGAGCGAGTGCTGAACGCTTTCTGTTCACAGCTGATGAAACACACACACACACACTCTCTCTCACACACACACACACACACACACACACACTCAGCTCTGACCGATGTGCAGGTTTGGTCAAGTGTGACGTTGCATGATTTTTGCCACGATCTGAGAGGGTTTTCGTCAGCAGGAAGAACCTTTTCCCGCCATTTTTCAAATCAACAACGCACTGTGTACTGGATAAGCTAACAAAAACACACCGCGTAAGTTACGATTTGTTTAATCATGTATTTGTACGGCACTGCAAGTTGTTGTTTTTCATGATTCAATATGTTAATCATGTTTATTCGTGACTTCAGTTTTTATCTCTTTATCTTCCAGCTAGCTTTTATCTATTTATTCATAAGTATGATTCATCAAACATGTTTTTTCACGAACCAGTTTATCCATGAATCAACATAGTTTTTTACAAACAATGTTTATTCGTGAATCAGTATATTTATTTATGAATCATCATATTTTTATCCATTAGTTTATGAAGTATTTCATATAAAAAAAACATTTGTCTGTTTATTCATGCATGCATAAGTTTATTCATAATATAGTATGTTTGATTATTAATAGGTCAATCTGGTAATGAATTAGTATGTTCATTGACTAATCAGGTTGTTAATTTGTGCGTGGTTTTTGCATCGGAATGTGCAGTTTGTTTTTAAATTCGATGAAATATTTGAAATTCAAATTTTTGATTGACAGCCCTAGAGTGTGTGTGTGTGTGTGTGTGTGTGTGTGTGTGTGTGTGTGTGTGTGTGTGTGTGTGTGTGTGTGTGTGTGTGTGTGTGTGTGTGTGATCTGCTCTCTCACCTTCCACTTGGATTTGGCGAAGTTCTTCTGCATCTGCTCACAGACGGACTGAAGAATATTGTCATTGTGCGCCGTATCTCCAATTATCCTGCATGAAGAGAACAGCAGCATGTTTATTCATGAACCAGCATGTTTATTTATACATTTATGAATCTGCATACATTTATACATTTGTTTAATTCATGAATAAGAATGATTATTCATCATGTGATTTTCATGAATCATAGTGCATGAATCCATGAATCAACATGCTTATTGCAAAATTTATGTTTATTCATGAATCAGTATATTTAGTGATAATTATGTATGTTTTATGCATACGTTTATTCACGTTTAATTATCAAGTTGATTCATCATAGCGTTTTTTTTCATGAATCAGTATTCATTAAAGGTGCATTGCGCAACAGTTCATGTTAAAAATACCCATTTTTCGAACCCATACATGCATAAACAATTGCCTGATGGGCTGAATGAGCCCTTCTCTGATCACTGTGATTGCCTCTATAATTCTGTACAGTAAAATAAATAAGAGGGATTCGGGATGGAATTTGAGACTGGGCGTGACGTCATGCGCGTTCACGCTCACCTGGCTATGTCTGGCAGGTTTGTGTATTCGCCGCAATTCTCCGTATCAGCGACAACAACTCGCGCGACAAAAGTAGAAGATGGATTCAAAGAGACCGGCTTGTAGTCCATTCAAAACCCCAACGCAAACTCCACGTAAGACAAAGAAAACACACTCTGGTTGCAGTTTCGCTTGTTGCCAGAGGGGGCATAGTTCTGCAAAAACTCAGAGACTGGCGCTATGCACCTTTAATGTATTTGTTTATTAATAAGTATGATTCATCAAAAAAAAAAATTTCATGAATCAGTATACTTATGAATCTGCAAGTTTATTTATACATTTGTTTAGTCATCATAGGTATGATTCATCTAGCACGTTCTTTCATGAATCAGTGTTAATTGAATCAACATGCTTATTTCAAACTGTTTATTCATGAATCTGTTTATTTATTCATGAATCAGCATATTTCTGTGCATTAGTTTATGAAGTTTTTCATAAATAAACATTTGTCTGTTTATTCACACATAAGTACATTTATTCATGAATCAGCATCTTTGATTATTAATAAGTCAATATAGTAATGAATCAGTATGTTTATTGATGAATCAGGTTGTATATTTGTTTAATCGTGATCTGCAGGTTTTTTTCATGATTCAATATGTTAATCATGTTTATTCTTGACTCAGTTCATCAGTCCACATATAAACTGTCTGTAAAACTGTACTGAGATTCTCAGAGGTGTTTCTCACCATGGATGACCGAGCGCTTGTTCCGTTGTGTAGCGTTTAGTAGGGTTTTTCTCCAGCATGTGCCTGATAAAGTCCTTCGCTGCAGAAATCAGAACAAAACAGAATTATTCACAAAGGTTTTCAATACATACTAACATTAAAGGTGCAGTGTGTAAGTTTAGCAGCATCTAGTTGTGAGGTTGTGAATTGCACCCAACAGAAGTTACGGTGGCCGACAGGAAGTGATGTCATCGTCTGAGACAGCAGAGAGTAGCCAGATAAACAATGAGTTTTTTTACACAGATAAATAAAGAAATTATGTTTACTTAATTATTCAGTAAAACAATATGTTATTTCGAATATTATTGTTACTTGTTCATCATTGTGTCAGTGTTTTATTCGCTGACTTTAGCAGCTTCTTTACACGAAGAACAACATAGTGATGAAACACGTTTGTCCATTCAGGGCCACCGTAGACACATGTCGATGTAAGGAGACCCGCAGTGTGTGTAGATAGAAATGGCTCATTCTAAGCTAATAAACACATAACGGTTCATTAAGTAAGGTCTTTATACACCACTGAAAACATAGTTATGTATATAATATTGCATTTCTGTCAACAGATCCTCCTAAATATTACACAATGTACCTTAAACATACTACGAATACACACTAACATTTAAAAAAGAGACCCATGTTTGATGTTGCACTGCAGCTGATGGCCTACAGGTGGCAGTAATAACAGTGTGTGTAAGGTGTTTCTGACGCACATGACTCAGAGATGTCGTCCCAGTATGGCGAGTGAAACGAATATTCTGCCTTCATGATCTTGGAGAAAAGGCGCGTTTCATTCTCCTCATAAAATGGCGGGTATCCACTCAACCTAAACAAACACATGAAGAGATCAGCGTTTGAGGAAAAACACACCTGACCGGATCTCAAGAGTGTGTATAATGACGGCAGACTCACAGAATGTACGTTATGACGCCGATAGACCAGCAATCCACTGCTTTACTGTACGGTTTCTGAGCCAGAACCTCCGGAGCTGATGAGAATCATAACCATAATGAGAATCATCACCATAATGAGTATCATCACCATAATGAGTATCATCACCGTAATAAGTATCAACACCATAATGAGAATCATCACCGTAATGAGAATCATCACTATAATGAGAATCATAACCATAATGAGTATCATCACCATGAGTATCATCACCATAATGAGAATCAGTCATCACCATAATGAGAATCATCACCTTAATGAGAATCATCACCGTAATGAGAATCATCACCGTAATGAGAATCATAACCATAATGAGTATCATCACCATGAGTATCATCACCATAATGAGAATCAGTCATCACCATAATGAGAATCATCACCTTAATGAGAATCATCACCGTAATGAGAATCATCACCTTAATGAGAATCATCACCGTAATGAGAATCATCACCGTAATGAGAATCATCACCGTAATGAGAATCATCACCGTAATGAGAATCATAACCATAATGAGAATCATCACCATAATGAGAATCATCACCGTAATGAGAATCATAACCATAATGAGAATCATCACCGTAATGAGAATCATCACCGTAATGAGAATCATCACCGTAATGAGAATGAGAATCATATGAGAATGAGAATCTCATCAATGAGAATGAGAATCATAACCATAATGAGAATCATCACCGTAATGAGAATCATAACCATAATGAGAATCATCACCGTAATGAGAATCATCACCGTAATGAGAATCATCACCGTAATGAGAATCATAACCATAATGAGAATCATCACCGTAATGAGAATCATAACCATAATGAGAATCATCACCATAATGAGAAACATCACCGTAATGAGAATCATAACCATAATGAGAATCATCACCGTAATGAGAATCATAACCATAATGAGAATCATCACCATAATGAGAATCATCACCGTAATGAGAATCATCACCGTAATGAGAATCATCACCATCACAGGCAAACTAACAGCAGAAGTAAAAGCGTTCGTACCAACATATCCTGGTGTTCCACAGGCCGTGGACATCACGCCGTGATCCGCCATCTTCGACAGACCGAAGTCACTGATCATGATCTTAGAGTTCTCATCTGGACTGTAGTACAGCAGGTTCTCAGGCTACAGACGGACAAAACAGTCGACATTAATGACATTTATTACGCCATTTTAGTCTCTACTAGAACAGGTTTCCTGCTTGAATGTTGATTATTTTCGTCATATTCTCCATTGTTGCGGCTTCTCTCTTCCCAGTCTGTCAGTATCGCTCTGTTTACTTCCTGTCTCTATGAAGCCCCTCCTTCTGAAAAGCACACTGTGCTCTGATTGGTCGGCTGGAGCAGTGTGTTGTGATTGGTCAAGCGGTTCGAGTGTGTTTGGGAAATGTCCCGCCCCTTACCATAACCGCCAGTTTAACACACTACTAACTAACTCAATCAGGCCCCGCCCCTTTATTCTGCGTATTAATTATTTAAATGAGGAATACTGTGACGTGTTCGTTCCCGGAAGAAACTCAAGACTACAATGGAGGCGTTTCAGGGAGATTTTAGAAACAGTGATGCTTATATAGAGAATAACTGGAACTTTGCAGAGATTTTCATGAGAATTGAACGCGTAAAAAGCATAATAGCTCGTCTTTAATTAAAACCTCAACAGAAGATGTATTCGAAGATCAAGCTCTCTCACCTTTAGGTCTCTGTGGACGATGCTGTTCTCGTGCAGGTAGGAAACGGCCTCCAGGACCTGTTTGATCACACGACTGGCGTCTTTTTCCGTGAAAACACCTCGATCCAGAATACGGTCAAACAGCTCTCCGCCCGACACCCTTCACAGACACCCAAACATGTACGAGTTAATACACACGCTGAAAGACTGTGTTTGTGTGTATGTTTTAGGCATTATCAAACACGTACAGCTCCATGACCAAGTAATAGTGTGTTCTCGTTTCGTAGAAATCTTCCAATCCCACCACATTATCATGCTTTATCCTGAAAGAGAGAGAGAGAGAAAGAGAGAGAGAGAGAGACTTCAGAATCCAGAACATGGTGTTGGTCTGTAGTGTTAGTCAACGTTAACGTTAGTCGGTAGTTTTAGGGGTTTGTGGTGTGTATGTGGAGTCAGGTGTGTTTGTGTTAATGGTTTGTCGTATTTGTGGTCTGTAGTTTTTAGTCTGGTGTTTGCGTCTGTGTTTTGGAATTGAAATTGGTATTTATGTCTTATATTATTAAATATTATTATATATTAAGACCCGTTTCATTACAATTAGCTAATTTAAACAAAAGTTTTTTGCATTTTTGGAAATTGTATTATAACTTTTGACCACAAGTTGGCGCTGGCCGGAAACTTTTTGAGCACCATCAGGGCATTGTGCCGAAGACACATACCAAGTTTTGTAAAGAAACGCCAATGTTCGTAAAATATAGCATATTATGACCAAATTCAAAATGGCCAACACCCAAAATGGCCGAGATGGGAAAATTGGGTATCGTTTGACTCGGCATGCTGCACCAGTGAGAGTTTTGTGATTTTATTGGCTAAATCTTTCAGAAGTTATAAGCAGAAAGAGACATTTTTTTATATCTCCTGACCACTAGGTGGCACCGTAATGAAACTGTGCCGGTAGCCTCAGGTCGTTGTTGTCATAACACACACCAAGGCTGCGTCTGTGTATTGTAATCGTTGACATTCTTATTATTATTAAATAAGCTTGAAAAGTAGCTTTTCACTAAAATTGAACCAGATTATCTTCAGACCATGGCAAAAAAAAATTATGGAATTTTGATTCGTCAAACGGTTCTCGAATAACAGATGAAAGAATGTGACGAAGAGCACGCCAAAATGAACGTGAGGTTATATCTCCACAACGCTTTAGCCTATTCTGACCAAACTTGGGCTGAATCCAAAATCCCCCCCATAGACCAATTTCGAGCCGACGTCACAGTTACGTCACGGCGCTAGCTGGAGGCAAAACAAAGGGAAAACTGCAGGCGGCCAATACAAACCAGCTAGAATCAATGAAAAATGAATATGCTGTACCTGGAATTTTTATTTCTAGAAAATATTCACATCATTAAAATTGCACCGTAATGTCACTCTTTACATTGTCGTCTTCTTGGCGCTGGCTAGGCAGAACTGCGGATCGTACCACACAAGTCTTGTACATGACCATTCAGCACATAGTTATAGGCATCTAAAGATTTATATGCCCTCGGTTTCTCTATCGGATAGGTGTAGAAGTCAGGCCACTCAACCGGAGGTAGCCTAGCGTTAACGTTAATCCTGTCAGATCCTCCATCCATTGACTGAGCGTGTACGGGTCAGCCAATCTGGTTCCGTCCGTTAAAATTAACTTTTGCAAATAACAATCGCGGTCCTGGACAGTGAGTGACCTTGCACATTAAGATAAAATCAGATTTTCTCCAGTCATTGTTAAAAAACAAGCTTACAAAACTTGCAAACTAACGTTAGGGAAGCGGCTAGAGGAATCCTTCTGCAACCACCTAAGTTCCGCCCACAAAAAAACGTCACCATGTTAACCAACTGAAAAGGGGTCTATACCCTCAAATAGGCCATTGTTTGAGGGGACAGCCATTTGTAGTGGTGTCCTGAGGCTACCTGCACAGTTTCGCCGTGGTGCCACCTAGAGGTCAGGAGATATGAAAATGGCTCTTTTTGCGTATAAGTTTTGAAAGATTTGGCCAAAACATCACAAAACTCGAACGATACCCAATTTTCCCATATCGGCCATTTTGGGTGTTGGCCATTTTGAATTTTGTCGTAAAATGCTATAGTTTGCAAACATTGGTGTTTCTTTACAAAACTTGGTTTGTGTCTTCGACACCATGCCCTGATGGTGCTCAAAAAGTTTCCGGGTTATACATTTTTAGAAATTTCCAAAAATGCTAAAACCTTTTGACTAAATTAGCTTATTGAAATTAAACTGGGCTTAATAGATTCCTTGGGTCATGCTGAGAACATAGATACCAATTTTTGTCAAATTTAGCCAAACTTCATGTCCGCCATTTTGATTTTCTTTAAAAACCTGCTTTTTCGAACTCCTCCGATTTTCACCAAAATCAAATCGTATCATCTTCAGACTGAAAAGTCTAGGCTAAACTGCATCAACAAAGTTAATGGAATGATACCAAAATGACTGTATCTCTGCACTGATTGTGCGTATGGTCTTGATGTTAATGGCCTGTGATGTTTGATGTGTTGATGATATTGGTCTGTGGTGTTTATGGTCTGTAATCTGTGATAAGGATCTCTGATGATTATATTTGGGATCTGAGTGCTTTTTTTAGTGGTGTTTGTGTCTGGTTTCTTCTCGTACCTCTTCAGAACCTTGATCTCGTTCTCAAGGTTGGAGTGGTGCAGTTGTTTTTTCTTCACACACTTCAGGGCGTAGAAATTCCCGGTCTTTCTCTCTCTCACCAGGTAGACCTCGGAAAACGAGCCCCTGCAGAAACACATGAACGTTGAAGCCCCAGCGAGTGAGTTTGAGATCAGCATTAATCTATCAGCACAAGGCTGTGTGTGTGTGTGTGTGTGTGTGTATGTGTGTGTGTCCAGCTTGTTCCATTAAAGACTTCAACCCACCTGATCTATCCTAAATAACTGTCCTAGGACGAGGATTACTGTGTGTTACATAAAAGACCCAGTACCGCCCCTCACGACTCATTACCCACAATGCATCTAATCCAGAACACCCTAGAAATATCTTGCAACCGCCCAGAACCACACAGAAACCACCTGGCAATGTCCTCAGCATGTCTGGCACATTGTCAAACAATCTGTGTGTGAAAACACACTCCTACAGCAGAGATTATCACAGACTGAGATTGAGAACATAACAGTCATCGAATGATTATTTGAAGTCAATCTGTAATGCTTTAGTTTAAATCAATGCTGTAATCCACATGAATGTGTGCAGGAGCCAATTACGACACTTATTCTATATGTTATTAATAATTCATACATTCTAAGAATAAGAATAATAAATTTAACAAAGATTCGTTAGATCTAGTTCTCTTTTGTAGACAGATGTATCCCCGTGTTGGTGTAGATTCGTAAACCCATTTACATTCACCGTCTCCATAATCCTTTAATTAACTAGTGTCAGGATGTTCTCTGATGTCTGTGTCATTCACCGGCTCAAGAAGATTGACAGGTGTCAAAACGAGAGAGAGAGAGAGAGAGAGAGAGAAGGCTCACTAATGCTCACACGACCAACAAACTCCTGACAAGCATTTCTGAATATCAACTTGCAAAAATGCATGCCTCATAATGACTCATAAAGCTTCATAACACTTCATAATGCTTCATAATGATTTATTAATTTTTCTCTATTCCTCGGTATGCCTTGCAAAGCTTTGAAACTCTTTATACTGTCTCATACAGCTTCGTTATAACGCATTATAATGCAGATTATTTTGTAGTGCCTCATAATGCTTCAAAACATCTCATAACACTTCATACTGATTCATAAAGTTTCACAAGATTTTGTAACGTGTCAGTCTTACAAAATGCTTCATAGCAACTCATAAAACAACGGTTCATAACCCTTCAAAAAGTGTCATAAGAGCTTATAGCCTCTTAAAGCTTCATAGCATTTTTACCTATTTTATAATTTTTCATAACACCTCACAATGCCTCACTTAATAGTTCAGTAGTGCCGTACAAAGTTTTCTAACACCTTATAGTGTCTCACACTGATTTATAACATTTCATAAAGCTTCATAATGCTTCATGAAATTTCACAAAGTGTCATAAGAGTTTATAGAGCCTCATAAAGCTTCATAACATTGTAATGGTTCATAAAGCTTCATAACTCTTTGCAATGCCTCATAATGGTTCGTTATGCCTTACAAAGCTTCCTAACTACTTATAGTGCCCTATGAAGCTTCTAAACATCTTATAATGCTTCATAAAGCTTCATAACCCCTCATAAGGACCTTTTACTTCACAATGCCTTATAATAGTTCAGTACAGCCGTACAAAGCTTCCTCGCATCCTATAGTGCTCATAACTCTTCATAACATCTCATAATACTTCATAACTCTTCATAACGTGTTATAAGAGCTTACTGTATATTGGCTCTAAAAGCTTCATAACATTTCGTAATGCTTCATAACGCCTAATAATGATTTATACCCCTTCATAAACTGTCATTAGAACTTACTGTATAATGACTTTAAGCGTCATAGCATTTGGTCCTAATTTATAACCCTTTATAACAACTCATGATGATTCATAAAGCTTCATAACACTTTACAATGATTCATAATGGTTCAGTAAAGCCGTACACACTGATTTTTAAAAATTTCATAAAGCTTCATAGCACCTCATAACCCTTCATAAGAGACTGAAGTGCCTCTTAAAGCTTCATAACATTTCAGAACGCTTTGTAATGATTCATAACAACTCATAACACTTCAAAAAGCTTCATCGTACCTCATAATGCTTCACAACCCTTCATAAAGTGCCATAGGAGATAATAATAAGGATGCACCGATATGAACATTTGGCCGATATCTGAAAGCCGATAACCGATATATTGGCCGATAAATCTAAAATCTACATTTTGATATCATTTTGGAGAGCCTGATACAAAAACAAAAATCTCACCATTAAAAGCCACGTCCCAAACGCACAATTATAATGTTCTCATTATAGTTTTATGTAGCCGATATGACAGACTTGTGTTGCGCTGAACTGTATTATACTTTTTTGAAGTGATTTCAATCATATTTCAAGCAATTCAAAACCATCATGTGCATCTGAAGAGTCTCAGCTGAAGGAAATAATACATTATTTATCGGCTTTAATATATCGGCCAAATTTTTCTTATCGGGCCGATAACGATAACATTAAAACTGAACCGATATCGTCCGATACCGATATATCGTGCGTCCCTAGATAACCGTACCTCTTAAAGCTTTATAACATTTCAGATTGCTCTGTAATGCATCTTAACACTTCACAATGATGAATAATGCATGCAATAATGTTCTGTATTAGTGCTAAACACTTCCTCCAGGAGTTTCTCAATAGGATGAACGGCTTCATTGATAAAAATGTCCCCTGGTCCTCAATCCGTTAATCTGAGTCTCAGGTTTAGACGCATGTGTCTCGTCTGAGGAATAAAGCTTCTGATCCTGTAATAGCTCAAGCTCGCAGAAACACCTTCCACTGACTCCTGACTCAATACGAAACGCTCCATACTCACGATCCCAGAATCTCCTTGAAGTCAAAGATCTCCTTGATGTTGTTGGTGATTTTCTTCCAGCTGCAGTTGATCTCCTTCCGACCCATCGCGGCTCGACTCCTAAAACACACACATCTGTCATATTAATGCACAGAAACGTCACATGATCCTCCTGAAGATTACTTCATCTTATATAAAGGTGGAGAAGGTCGCGGTCGGTCACACTAATGAATCAGCGTTTCTGAGAAGAGTTTTGATCTCTGACCTTTGACCTCTCTAAGTAGGTTAATTCGTTTAATATCTGGAATCACTTTAATGCTACAGTATGAACTATCAATGATTCTACAGCATTTATTAATCTAAACTAACAGTAATTGAAACATATTAAAATCAAAAGTTGTATTTGTTAGCATTAATTAATGCATTGTGAACAAACATGAGCAAGCGATATTAAGTAAGTTAAATTTTTATGAACAGTAAAACAAAGTCTAATGAAAATAGTTTAAAAAAATAGTTCATTTTAGGTAATGCATTAACACTTGAACAAATAAAGTGTCACTTAATAACATTAACAAACATTATTACACTATATAATGTTACCCAGATAATTGGTTAACACACGTTTGAATAGTTAAGAATAATTAAACTTTAATTAATATCTTCTCATATTTATTTATATATAGGCTATTTATATAAAGTTTGCGAATGCTTATCATTTACATTTATCTTTGGTATTTTAATGTCGTTCAACATTTAATGTCAAATATTCACAACAGTTGAAATACTGAGTTTAGAATAAACAGAAATATGATCACATACGAGTCGCGTTTGAAACCTGAGCTCGTGAGCTCTCAGAGAAATGATAATTCATATGAAAAAATATGCCAGTCTTACCGGAGTGATGATGATGATGTTGATGATGTTGATGATGATGTGATGAGGAGACGCAGTTGTTGAGCATCTACCTGAACTCTCACGCGCTCGTTAGAGCTTCATGAACGCGCGCGGGGGGCGGGGCCGAGGCGCATGACGTCACCCGCGATCACCTGAGAGCCAATCACAATAACCTTCCGTAAAAAAGTTAGTGTATGAGGTGTCTGTTTATTACGGAAAATGTACTCTTTAATTTTGAAAATGTAATTTTTAGACATTTAAAGTATGATAACAGTGTGAAAAAAGGAGACTTTTAAAAAAGGACTAAAAACATTTATTTTTAGGAGAACTTATGACTTTTAACTACCATGTCTAATTTGTATTTCATATTGATGTTTTTTACCATGCGTTTATGATCTTAACTGTAGCACTTTGAGATTTGCTCTAAATGTAAGGTGCATTACAAGTATCATCTATAATTATTATTACTGTTGTCGATTATTAATTTGTTAATTTTATTAGTCAAATTTCACATTCATGTGTAAGTTTTCTACCAAAAAGCCCCTCAGTAGTCCTTAAAGAATTTGAAAATTACCTTTCTAATATTTAATGTAGTACTAATGGAGAAGCTATTAAGACTTCACTTGTGTGCTGTCTTCAAAATCTCTGATTAATACGAAGGTCTTGTATTTTTGTCAATGTTTATATTATATTTTTTGTAATGTGTTTTCTTTGCTCCCCTGGCTCCAAAATGTATGTTGCATTGTTTTGTTGTTTAAAGCATTAATAAAAAATAAAAATAAAAATCACAATAACCTTCCCCTGCAAATACTGCATTACAAATAAAGTGGCAAATGCTATTTGAGCGGTACTTTAATGATGAAGAAAAACAAACTTTATTTCGGTGGAAGGTGGTGAACAACTTGGAAATTATGTAGCCTATAGTATATACAGCAATGTCAATGTTAATATTTGTACAAAATAATATATTTTCTTTAAAAACAATATGAAAACAGGCAGCTTTAATTACATGTTTGTGGTTTAGAACATGTGCTTGCGTTGCGACGTGAGCAGCTTAACGTGTAATTGAGCACTGCTGACGCGCGCGCGCGCGTGTATGTGTGTGTGTGTGTGCACGCGCGCGCGCGCGGTCTCACCTGTGTGAACAGGTGCGCACTGAATCATTTCAGTGTCTTATAATCTAATATAGTTCTGCATCATGCTTGAGTTCATTCTGCGTATAATCGCATGTGTGTATAATCTCATCTGTTGATAATATGATTATATGCTCTAAAGTGACATATTGACCCCAGAGGTGCTGAACACATGAAATCTCCATGAGTTGCAGAATCATGTTTAATCGCATCGAGTCCCGAGTCTCTGCACATGTTCAGTCCGTGAGCGTTACGTCACAGTAGACTACGTCATTTCACACGAGCTCGTTCACATCATAATTCAGTTTCAACGATTACACATAATCATATGAGATTTTGTACATAATATTATTATGATAATTACTTAACATTAAAACGTATTCATTGCCATATAAATAACACACACACGTATAAATGCTTATATCATTTTTAAATGTATAATTATAAATAAATGTTTTAATTTATTTTTCATTTATACCAATTAATACAATGACCTAATGTGATATACTGATAAATAGAATGTAAATTAATAAATGTGATTTTTTTATTCTTTCAATGCTTTGTTTACAAAATATCAAGTAATTATTTTATAATCAAATAATATAATATTATTAATTTCACTGAATTTATTGCATTTTATGTCATGCACATCGTTTTTCCAGAGTCAAAAATGTTGATTATAAAGTCACTTTTACAAATAATCCTCTATAAAACCATAAAATCAACAAAAAAGTTCAGTAAAAATATTTTATCCTATAGATGATGATCTGTATGTCTTTTTCTACAGTAGATGTTCGTTTAAGATAATTTTCAGCTCCTCTGAGCTGCTTTAATCCGGTTAAATCAAATTGACCTGAGCAGAAATTTACAAGCACTTCCTGATCTTGCTTCTAATTCTGAGATATGATTGGTTGAGCAGAAGAATATGGGCGGGGTTAAGATGCCCTGAAATTCACAGGACAGGAAACAGGAGATCATTAGCAAGCGTCTATACGCGTTTATAACTTCAGCAGAATGAAGAAGAAAGTTTGATCTCTTCCAGATCAGGCTCATTTGACTCTATTAAACTGCATTAATGAATATTAATGTCTCTCATGCATTCATTACCATTACTAACAATCCAAATGAAAGCAGCGTGAAATGAGCAACACCTGGTGAATCAGTCGGTCGATCTCAAGCTTCTCAATGTCTCTCTGAATTGAAATACTGTTAATTAGACTCATTAATGTGTTGCCATGGCTTTGCACATGTTTCAGGAGAAATGAGGACATGCAGTTTTGAAGTAAACAAGAATTTTAATGCCAATCTGTTTGTATTGCGTTCAGGACACACGAGCAGCCACATTCACAGGGATTAAAGTGATATAACTCTATAATCCAGTTACACTCATCTGCTGTCTATGAGAGAATGACTGAGTGTAACTCACTAGCGCCACCTGGTGGAAACCCACAATCAGTGACACTCAGTTCAAGACACACAAAACAGAAACAGTCATGATTCAGTTACGACAGAGTTTATTCACACCTAAACTAGTCCTTTAAGATCTATAACAATTTTAGGATAAGTTCACCTAAAAATAAAAATTAGCCCATGATTTACTCTCCCTCAAGTCATCCTAGGTGTATATGACATTCTTCTCTCAGACGAACACAATCAGAGTTATATTAAAAAATGTCCTGGTTCTTCCAAGCTTTATAATGGCAGTGAATGACTGTTTCTGTTTTGAAGTCCATAAAAGTGCATCTATCCATCATAAATCAGAATCTATCCATCATAAAAGTGTGTCTATCCATCATAGAAGTACATCTATCATCATAAAAGTGCACTTTTATGACGGAGAGATGCACTTTTATGATGGATAGATGTACTTTTATGGACTTCAAAACAGAAACAGTCATTCACTGCCATTATAAAGCTTGGAAGAACCAGGACATTTTTTAATATAACTCTGATTGTGTTCGTCTGAAAGAAGAATGTCATATACACCTAGGATGAGTTGAGGGAGAGTTAATTATGGGCTAATTTTCATTTTTGTGTGAACTATCCCTTTAAACCATCAGTGATTTATACAAACACTCACGACGACATATAAAAGAGTCGCCATCAGCATTATTAGACCGAACACAAGCGATATCACTCTGATGATCCATCCGTATGGAAACCTCCAGGACACCAGGGGGCGCTGATGTGCAGAGAGACACCTGCAAACATATCACATGTCACTGGTCGGAATTATGCTCATAAATTATGATGAACATGAATGTAAACGCACATTTCAGGGTTGGACTCCTCCCCTTGTTCTGACTCCTCCCCCTCACATGAACTTTCTTTGGGTTTGATTGGAGAATAACGACGGCGACGGGACATCGGCGTCACACTGGCGAACACAAAGATCGGTCACATGCATTCACGTTGTGCAGGAATACATATGTCACACGTTTTACCTTTGAAACACGCTGCTGTCGACATCATCATCTTGGTTTAGACTGTTCACAGGAGAATCTACTTCCCGTCTGAGAGACGCACACAGGAAACAGTCATATTTTCTGGTTGAATAAAGCTGAAGCTACTAGTCTAGTCTAGTATTACCTCCTGTCTGCTTGCGTATCAAGCTTTGTCTTTGCGTTCGCACTGGTTTCGCAGTTCTCCAGAAACGAAGCCTCTAGATGCTGCAACTGCAGCGATAAAAACCTCGTAAAAAAAACCCTCCAGACATCAAACCTGAAGCAAACGCTGGAATATGATCCAGAAACGTACCTCAGATTGAGTCGGGAGTAATGTGATGCTGACCCTGCGGCGTGTTGGCTACGACATAAACGCAAGCTGTTATTGATGGTTGAACACATTTCAGAATAATACAAGACAAATTATAATTACAGCTGATAGTCAGCACATCTATCAAGCTCTGAACAACATAAAAGAGGTTTGGTCACTAGAAAGGTGAGTAGATCAGAAGTTTACATAGTCTGGCGAACTAGCTCTTTAAATATGCAAAGTGAGGTCTAGAGATACTGATATGAGTCACTGATTTAGAGTAATAGTTAAATCATGGTCAATTACCTGTTGTGATAAATGTCTGAACAGGTCCCGGTCATCTGTTTGAAGAAAACTCTGATTATATAAGGGGACGTTTACACGACAATGAAAACCTTAAAACTTTTCATCCCCATTCTCATGAATCCACGAAAACAACTAAAAACGCTGTATTCTGCTGCCAAGCCAGTAGATGGCGATGAAACACTATAGACTGAACACGTAATTACATGTGCATGACATCATCGTCTTCAGAGATTCACATTTTTGTGGTTTACACGGAGACTGTTTTAAAAAACTTGCAATTTAAAATCCGTTTTCAAAAGTTTGCGTTTTCACACACCCAAAACGCCGTTGTTGTGTAAATGAAAGGCCAAAACGCATAAAACGTTTTATGTTTTTAGTTGAAAACGGTGTCTTGTAAGCGGCCCCAAAGATTACAGGTTTATTTACCCTCCAGGCCACTAGGGGGCAGCACTGAAACACGTTTTCAAAAGTCGTTGTCGTGTAACGCCATTGTTGTGTAAATTAACGGCCAAAACGCATAAAAAGTTTCACATTTTTAATTGAAAACTGTGTCGTGTAAGCGGCCCCTAAGAGTGAAGGTTAATTTACCGTCCAGGCCACTAGGGGGCAGCACTGAACCCGTTTTTTCAAAAGTTTGCGTTTCCAGGCACCTAAAACGCCGTTGTTGTGTAAATGAAAGGCCAAAACGCATAAAACGTTTTATTTGAAAACGGTGTCTTGTAAGCGGCCCCAAAGATTACAGGTTTATTTACCCTCCAGGCCACTAGGGGGCAGCACTGAAACACGTTTTCAAAAGTCGTTGTCGTGTAACGCCATTGTTGTGTAAATTAACGGCCAAAACGCATAAAAAGTTTCACATTTTTAATTGAAAACTGTGTCGTGTAAGCGGCCCCTAAGACTACAGGTTTATTTACCCTCCAGGCCACTAGGGGGCGGCACTGACCTGTAGAGTCGCTGTGTAATCGACGCTTCCTCCTGTGCAGCATCTTCCTGGCCTCCAGCATCTCCTCGCTCTCTGAAGCGTGACGTCTCTTGAGATGCTCCACGTGAACCGACATCATTTCCACGGCGTGACTAATACGCACTTCCTGATGCACAAACATGGTCATGAAAAGGTTTATGAAAGGTCTATGTGGGTTTTGTGATGTGAAGTACCTGGTGTGCAGCTCCAAGCATCTCTGCTGTTTTCACAACATTGTCCACATTGCTCTCCAGCATCTGCAGGTTGTTCTTCATCTGTTCCACCATCTCTCTGCTATCCACATCTGGAAGACGCTCATACAACAGCTGGAGAACAGCACAAACCCTTATAACACTCTCACATCGCTCCCACAATCTCCTCACAAAGGAAATGGTGCGTTCAAGTCATCTCGTAATGATCGTATTTATGACTTGAACGCACATGAACACCACCACAATGTCATAAATACGAGACTACCACAATACTTCAAGGTATGTAGCAGTGATATTATCAAGCTTTTCTATTTACAGCGAAGTAAGCTAATTGCCTGCACATAAAATTATGGTATTATGATATAACAATGTAATATGTAACGATAAAGGCTCCATAAATTAATTAAAACCATAAAAAGCAAAGCACACCTGATGCACATTTCTTTGTACTTCATTTTCTAGAAATAGAGTTTAAGAACCTTGCTGTATTTTTGTGTAATTAATTAAGAGAAAGTACGCCGCCATCTTACTCTGACTAAAGTGACTTGAACGCACATAAACACGAACTTCCCACCTCGTAAGTACGAACTTGAACGCACCATAAGATAGCAATCATGATGATAAATGTGTTCATTCATTATTAGGGGTGAAACGGATCGCAGTTGATCCGAACGCTCATAAGTGTCAATCACTGAACTAGCTCCGCCCACTTGTACTTTGACCACACCCATTCTCCCATAATCACCAGCCTCTGACGATACAACAGCACGGATCAGGCCCTACGGGTCGGCACGCATGTGATACGCGGATTAACTGCTAAATTTAACCATCATAGAGTGAACGATTATCATTTGGGCGTGTTTTGTCTAGCCAATTTACAAAGTATATAAAGTTGGCAAGATATAAAGTCGCAATTGTGTGTTATAAAGTCAGAATTGTGTGATATAAAGTCGCAATTGTGTGTTATAAAGTCAGAATTGCGTGATATAAACTAGCAATTGTGTGTTATAAAGTCAGAATTGCGTGATATAAACTCGCAATTGTGTGTTATAAAGTCAGAATTGCGAGATATAATTTCGCAATTGTGTTATAAAGTCAGAATTGCGAGATATAAACTTGCAATTGTGTTATGAAGTCAGAATTGCGAGATATAAACTCGCAATTGCGTGTTATAAAGTCAGAATTGCGTGATATAAACTCACAATTGTGTTATGAAGTCAGAATTGCGAGATATAAACTCGCAATTGCGTGTTATGAAGTCAGAATTGCATGATATAAACTCGCAATTGTGTGTTATAAAGTCAGAATTGCGTGATATAAACTCGCAATTGTGTGTTGTAAAGTCAGAATTGCGAGATATAATTTCGCAATTCTGTGTTATAAAGTAGGAATTGCGAGATATAAACTTGCAATTGTGTTATAAAGTCAGAATTGCGAGATATAAACTCGCAATTGCGTGTTATAAAGTCAGAATTGCGAGATATAAACTTGCAATTGTGTGTTATAAAGTAGGAATTGCGAGATTTAAACTCGCAATTGTGTGTTATAAAGTAGGAATTGTGAGATATAAACTCGCAATTGTGTGTTATAAAGTCAGAATTGCGATTCATAAACTCGCAATTGTGAGATCAAAATATTATTATATTTATATTATTATTAGTAGTAGTGTTATGTAGTGTAATGTAGACTGAGACACTATGTCACAACTAAAAAGAGGTTTGAGTCGCCGTTAAAGTTCAGGTACAAGTCAATGCACTGACTTTGTTCAAGTTGCACACTGAATATATGTGTTGGCGCTCTTCATTTTAAACTCTCAAAGTGCACCAGATTTATGAATTTAAGTTTACTAATGTACCCAGAATGCCCTCCCGACGCTCAGCAGAGTCTCAGGTGTGTGTTCTGCTGTACCTGCAGCATCTCTCTGGTGTGTAGCAGTTCTCTCTGCAGATTCTCCTCCGCGACGACACGCTCGTGACGCTCCGCTTGAAGCCGCTGCGTTAGCGTGTACTGGTCACAGCAAAACCCCAGTGCAAACTGGGTAAACGCGCTCTGTGTGTGTGTGTTGACAGGTGTTAGAGACCTCTGGGGATGCTATATCTAACACACACTCTCTCTGAGAGAGACTCACCTCGACCTCGTCCTCCGTCTTCTCCACACTGCTGTGAGAAACATGTCCTGTTAGCATTAGCAGCCTGATACTGTGAGTGTGTTTCAGTGGGTCTTTACTAGGGGTTGGGAATCGAATACTTGTTATAAAATTAAAATTTCGATTCCTCTAATCGATTCCTTTGTAAGGTGAAATGACTTGCGCTTTGTTTTCAGTAATGTAGGCGTGTGTTACTATATTGGGCAAATCTTAAAGTGACAGCAGCCTAATATTCCTGTTGTGTCTCTATAATAACACTGATCAAACAACAAAAGACAAAGAGAAAATTCACTCGTTTTTGACTTAATAACTTTTGTAACTATATATGTAATATATATTTACTTATAAAGTGCAGTGTTATTTTACATTGGATTAGTTTCTGTACCTTAAAACCTGAAAATCGTAAAACACTTTTTATTTCAAACTTTGTTCAGTTGTAACTTTTTTTGCGATTGCTAATTTTTTACTTGTTTTTTTTTTTTTTATTACTGAGTGTTTACTTATCTTTAATAATCCTTTACATTTATATTAGTTCGGCTAGTTATTTTTCTATGGTGTTTTTAAACCACAGGCAAACGTTCCTTGTGTAAGTGTTCTTCATCTGTTGATTTCCGTTCATGATATTCAGATAGCCTACAATTAAATGTTTTGCAATGACTAAAGTTTTTTTGTTTTTTTTTACACCCTATTGGAATCGAAAAGAATCGGAATCGATAAAATTAAAACGATACCCAACCCTAGTCTTTACCTCTTCAATCCCAGTCTGTCCATGATGGATAACTTCTCCCAGGAAGCCGCCAGCAGGTTCTTAGAGTTTGGATCTGTTTAGTGTGAAGAAAAGCAACTAAAGTTAGTGTTTATCTCAATATGCTAGAGTCCAAAACTGGTACTATGTTTAAAATAAATCTAAAACTGTGGTAATACAATGGTATGTTTGTAAGTGTGTGTGTGTCGTACCGTCATCGCTGTCGTCACTGTCTCCCAGTATTCCAGTATAATCATTCATTCATGTGCTGATAAAACACACTGACAGAAACCAATAAAACACAATGTAATCTAGAGTTTCTTCCTACCGTTTGTATCGTGTCCGTTCAGAGGTAAAGAGTCACTCGTAATCTTCTTAGCGCTTAGATAACGACATGAAGAGCAGCAGGAAGAACCGGTGTTAAAAGAGCCGGAAAATCACTCAGAAATCATCACACAAACATATATAAATTACATAATATTTATAAAAGTCAAATAGAGACCATTAAATCCCTGCAGACAAAAATAAAAAAAATATATCAAATGTAATTATTTTTTAGTAAAACACCTCATTTAACCTCGTTTTTTATTATGATATTTAATTTTATACATTTTATTTAATATCCCGGTTGTGAAACCGTAAGAAAGCAAAATACATGATTTAATTCCATATCTGACCACAAGAGGACGTGAAGAACTGAATTATTAGGCTACTGAGAGCTAATTACTTGCAAAACTTAAAAACAATCAAACTAGCAAATGACATAATAAAAAAAAAACAAAAAAAAAAAAAAAAAAACAGACAACCTCAAATAAATCTTCTCAGGGTATTTCAGTGATACGTTTATGAATGTGTTTCATAAACAAACTGTTTGGTTTCATAACAGCACATTCAACATTCCTCCCGGGCCGCATGATCCGAGTGCTGATCCGGCTAATCTGTGCTAGGAAGATTTCAGCATCTTGTGTGACCAAATCCTGTTTCAAACACTTAAACCCTTTTGTTTTAGTCAGCGGGAGACCAACAGACAGAAACCACAGAATCCGGACTGGAATCAGACCTCGTGCTGGGACGGGGAAGCTGTGCAGAACACACACAGACACACACACACACACACACACACACACACACACACACGCACGCACGCACGCACGCACACACACACACACACACACACACACACACGCACACTCAACCCCTAAACCCATCACACACACACACACACACACACACACACACACACACACACACACACACACACACACACACACACACAACAACACCTAAACCTACCCATCACACACACACACACACACACACACACACACACACACACACACACACACACACACACACACACAGCGGGAGACCAACAGACAGAAACCACAGAATCCGGACTGGAATCAGACCTCGTGCTGGGACGGGGAAGCTGTGCAGAACACACACAGACACACACACACACACACACACACACACACACACACACACACGCACGCACGCACGCACGTACGCACGCACGCACGCACGCACACACACACACACACACACACACACACGCGCACACTCAACCCCTAAACCCATCACACACACACACACACACACACACACACACACACACACACACACACACACACACACACACACACACACACACAACAACACCTAAACCTACCCATCACACACACACACACACTCTCTCTCTCTTTCACACACACACACACACACACACACACACACACACACACACACACACACACACAATGGAGAGAGGGCGAGTTATGCTGCCTGGGGCCACATTGTTCATAAAACATCTGCAGAGCACATTCACACACACACACACACACACACACACTTAGAACAAAGATCCTACACAAACAATCACTCATAACGATAATCATAATCAGGTTCAGATGGGCGTGTGTCATCCTGTGACCCATATGATTGTTCTGTTCCTTATGCATTTAAATACTGACCTTGAAGAGAGGAAACAACTCAAAGCGAACGAGGGGTCACGACCTCCAGCTGAGGGGGAAACGTGCGTAACGTTCAGGAAAACACCTGACAGAAGAGCACAGCTCAGAGGAAGAGCACGTACCTTCGGGAACCTTTCACTGACCCTCACAGCCTGCGATTCATCACGACTCTTAAATCACACAATGAGCCTCAAAGAGCATTTGAACCTCAATAAAACCTCACGAAGATCAAAAGCACCCCAATCACCCTCAAAAACACCCTGATGATCTCGTAAAACATCCAGTGATCTTCTAAAACGCCCTCCGAAACCCCAAAACACGTAGATAACTCCCTAATTACATAACCCTCAAAACACCCAAATGATCCCCTAAAACACACAGTGACCCTCAAAAACACCCAAATAATCCCCTACAACACACAGTGACCCTCAAAAACACCCCAATGGTCCCCTAAAACACACCGACCCTCAGAAACACCCCAATGGTCCCCTTAAACACACAGTGACCCCCAAAAACACCCCAATGGTCCCCTAAAACACACAACTCTCAAAATGGTCCTCTAAAAGACACAGTGACCCTCAAAAACACCCCAACGGTCCCCTAAAACACACAGTGACCCTCAAAAACACCCCAATGGTCCCCTAAAACACACCAACTCTCAAAAACACCCCAATGGTCCCCTAAAACACACAGTGACCCTCAGAAACACCCCAATGGTCCCCTTAAACACACAGTGACCCTCAAAAACACCCCAATGGTCCCCTAAAACACACCGACCCTCAAAATGGTCCCCTAAAAGACACAGTGACCCTCAAAAACACCCCAACGGTCCCCTAAAACACACAGTGACCCTCAAAAACACCCCAATGGTCCCCTAAAACACACCGACTCTCAAAAACACCCCAATGATCCCCTAAAACACACAATGACCCTCAAAAACACCCCAATTGTCCCCTAAAACACACCGACCCTCAAAAACACCCCAATGGTCCCCTAAAACACACCGATCCTCAAAAACACCCCAATGGTCCCCTAAAAAACACCGACCCTCAAAATGGTCCCCTAAAACACACAGTGACCCTCAAAAACACCCCAATGATCCCCTAAAACACACAGTGACCCTCAAAAACACCCCAATGGTCCCCTAAAACACACAGACGCTCAAAAACACCCCAATGATCCCCTAAAACACACAGTGACCCTCAAAAACACCCCAATGATCCCCTAAAACACACAGTGACCCTCAAAAACACCCCAATGGTCCCCTAAAACACACAGTGACCCTCAAAAATACCCCAATGGTCCCCTAAAACACACCGACCCTCAAAAACACCCCAATGATCCCCTAAAACACACAATGACCCTCAAAAACACCCCAATGGTCCCCTAAAACACACCGACCCTCAAAAACACCCCAATGGTCCCCTAAAACACACCGATCCTCAAAAACACCACAATGGTCCCCTAAAAAACACCGACCCTCAAAATGGTCCCCTAAAACACACAGTGACCCTCAAAAACACCCCAATGATCCCCTAAAACACACAGTGACCCTCAAAAACACCCCAATGGTCCCCTTAAACACACAGTGACGCTCAAAAACACCCCAATGATCCCCTAAAACACACAGTGACCCTCAAAAATACCCCAATGGTCCCCTAAAACACACCGACCCTCAAAAACACCCCAATGGTCCCCTAAAACACACCGATCCTCAAAAACACCCCAATGGTCCCCTAAAAAACACCGACTCTCAAAATGGTCCCCTAAAACACACAGTGACCCTCAAAAACACCCCAACGATCCCCTAAAACACACAGTGACCCTCAAAAACACCCCAATGGTCCCCTTAAACACACAGTGACCCTCAAAAACACCCCAATGATCCCCTAAAACACACAGTGACCCTCAAAAACACCCCAATGCCCCCCTAAAACACACAGTGACCCTCAAAAACACCCTCAAAACACCCCAATGGTCCCCTTAAACACACAGTGACCCTCAAAAACACCCCAATGATCCCCTAAAACACAGTGACCCTCAAAAACACCCCAATGATCCCCTAAAACACACAGTGACCCTCAAAAACACCCCAATGGTCCCCTTAAACACACAGTGACCCTCAAAAACACCCCAATGATCCCCTAAAACACACAGTGACCCTCAAAAACACCCCAATGCCCCCCTAAAACACACAGTGACCCTCAAAAACACCCTCAAAACACCCCAATGGTCCCCTTAAACACACAGTGACCCTCAAAAACACCCCAATGGTCCCCTAAAACACACAGTGACCCTCAAAAACACCCCAATGGTCCCCTTAAACACACAGTGACACTCAAAAACACCCCAATGATCCCCTAAAACACACAGTGACCCTCAGAAACACCCCAATGGTCCCCTTAAACACACATTGACCCTCAAAAACACCCCAATGGTCCCCTAAAACACACCAACCCTCAAAATTGTCCCCTAAAAGACACAGTGACCCTCAAAAACACCCCAACGGTCCCCTAAAACACAGTGACCCTCAAAAACACCCCAATGGTCCCCTAAAACACACCGACCCTCAAAAACACCCCAATGGTCCCCTAAAACACACCGATCCTCAAAAACACCCCAATGGTCCCCTAAAACACACCGACCCTCAAAATGGTCCCCTAAAACACACAGTGACCCTCAAAAACACCCCAATGATCCCCTAAAACACACAGTGACCCTCAAAAACACCCCAATGGTCCCCTTAAACACACAGTGACCCTCAAAAACACACCAATGATCCCCTAAAACACACAGTGACCCTCAAAAACACCCCAATGCCCCCTTAAAACACACAGTGACCCTCAAACACACCCTCAAAACACCCCAATGGTCCCCTTAAACACACAGTGACCCTCAGAAACACCCCAATGGTCCCCTTAAACACACAGTGACCCTCAAAAACACCCCAATGGTCCCCTTAAACACACAGTGACCCTCAAAACACCCCAATGATCCCCTAAAACACAGAGTGACCCTCAAAAACACCCAATGGTCCCCTTAAACACACAGTGACACTCAAAAACACCCCAATGATCCCCTAAAACACACAGTGACCCTCAAAAACACCCCAATGATCCCTTAAAACACACCGACCCTCAAAAACACCCCAATGGCCCCCTAAAACACACAGACCCTCAAAAACACCCCAATGATCCCCTAAAACACACAATGACCCTCAAAAACACCCCAATGGTCCCCTAAAACACACAGACCCTCAAAAACACCCCAATGGTCCCCTAAAACACACAATGACCCTCAAAACACCCCAATGGTCCCCTAAAACACACCGACCCTCAAAAACACCTCAATGGTCCCCTAAAACACACAATGACCCTCAAAAACACCCCAAAGGTCCCCTAAAACACACAGACCCTCAAAAACACCCCAATGATCCCCTAAAACACACAATGACCCTCAAAAACACCCCAATGGTCCCCTAAAACACACAGACGCTCAAAAACACCCCAATGGTCCCCTAAAACACACAATGACCCTCAAAAACACCCCAATGGTCCCCTAAAACACACACAGACGCTCAAAAACACCTCAATGGTCCCCTAAAACACACAATGACCCTCAAAAACACCCCAATGGTCCCCTAAAACACACAGTGGCCCTCAAAAACACCCCAATGGTCCCCTAAAACACACCGACCCTCAAAAACACCCCAATGGTCTCCTAAAACTTACAGTGGCCCTCAAATCCTCTCCAATGATCCCCTAAAACACTGACGCTCAAAAACACCCAAATGATCCCCTAAAACACTCACCGAAACTCAAACAAACAGATTACTTCTGAAATACTTAATGACCCTCAAAAACACACCAATTATCCCCTAAAACATCCAGTGACCCTCAAAAATGCCCAGAAACTCCTAAACACTTAGATAACTTCCTAAATACTTAATGCCCATTAAAGCACCCACTAGGCTAAACACTTACACTAGGCTACTCAGAACATAAATGGCCATATAAAGTAAATACACCCAAAGACTTCAACCTGACCGTCAAAAACACCCCAATCTCACATTAGGCTACTCAGAACTCTTAAGCTCCCTAAACGTCATCCTAAATGGTGACCTTCAAAAATACCCAGTAAACAACTGACCAACTAAGACACCCTTCGGACCCTGAAAAACACCCCAATGACACCCTAAAAATATGCATTAACCCTTTGAATACAACTTACCCTCCACAGGACCCTAAATCCCGCCTTAAACACCCACTTATCCTCAAAAATAATACAGAACTGACCATCCACATAAAAAAGACCACAATGAACTCTTAAAATACTCAGCAACACTAAATCAACAACAACAAACTACATATAGTCAAATGCACCGACAGACATCAATCTGACCCCTAAAAACACCCCAATCTCACATTAGGCTATTTAGAAATCATAAGGCACCCTAAATGACACCCTAAAACACCATAAAACACTTAATTATACTAAAAACTACACTGACCGTTGAAAATACGCCATTAATCCTCCAAAACACCCCAGTGACGCCCTAAAATTCCCACAAACTATCAAAAATAACCACTGATGGCAAAAACACCAAACAATCTCCTAAACCACCCACTGAAACTCAAAAACACCCCAATCTCACATTAGGCTACTCAAAACACAACTGACACTTTTAAGCATCCCAAATGCACCCTAAATACACACAGATCTTCAAAAATACCCAGTAAACAACTGACCAACTAAGACACCCTTCGGACCCTGCACCCCAATGACACCCTAAAAATATACATTGACCCTAGAAAACCCTCAAAAACACTGATCTTCAAATGCATCAGACTTTGAATACAAATAATATTATTTAATAATTTTAATACGCCCTAAAAAACCTTCAAAAATACTCAGTAGAAACAGCAAAACACCCCAATCTCACATTAGGCTATCTAAACCACTCACTCTCAAAGACACCCCCTTAATGACTTACAAACACACACACACACACACACACACACACACACACACACACCAAAAGATTCTGATGACACTCTAAAATACCCACAAACCCTCTAAAGCAACATCTTACCTCATAAATAACCCAGTGACCCCTGTATGAGCATAAGAGATGTTCATTTGGTTAGCAAAATAATTTATAAAACAGCCCAGAAGATCAATCTGTGGGGTTTTACCCTGTAGTTTTATTCAGATGTTTTACAAAAGCCTGTAGAAAACATCACCGTGCAACAGTTCAGTCAGTTCTTGTCCACATCGTTCACATAACCAGGAAACAAACGGCCCCTCCGACAGGAAGACTCGGACACGTTTCCCCGGCACTCGTTTCCGGGTCAGAACGCACAGATTCACAGCGTATCATGTCTACAAGAACCAGTTAGCAGCAAAACCAGATTGAGGCCTATACAATGCGCATAAGGTCAAAGGTCACAGCGATATATGTTGTGTTGTTGACCATAACCTCTGATTCAGGGAACTAACTAATAAAGCGTAATTAAATAATATTTATATAAACTCTGGAGTCAGATATTCAATCATCGATCTGTACTCTGATATATAAATGTGATCACAGTATCATTGCAAACAAAAACAATTAATAAAACAGAAAGTTTGAGGTTTTAAAAGTTGTAATAACGTTCGGTCACTTCAACCAGCTGGACTTAGCTAGTCTCCTAGCTGGTTATTGAGAGGTTTTGGGCACTTTTTTGGCTGGTTAGGCTGGGAGACCAGCTTAAACCCGCTAGAACCAGCAGAACATCTGGTTTAGGCATTGGCTTTTCATCAGTGATAGAATTTTCATATCTTGAAGCGTGAAGGATTATTTTAAAAATGTGCTTTTTCATGAAGTATGCGAATGCAAACACTTTTAGTTACAGTTTCACGTATTGTTTTGCTACGAAATGCGTCAGAAAACAATTTATAAAACAATGCAAGTACGTCCTGCATTCTCAGTATCACCACAGGGGGCGCTAGCAGACATTAGCACAATCAGTCTTCTTCTACAGTCAGCTCAACTATGATGGAGATGCTGCAGTTAGAAGTCTTGCTAAACAGGGTAGTTAAAGCTAGTTAAACTGTTGAAACGTTTATATGTAGCTAGGAGCTAAATAAAAAATCTTGTTTGATAACGTTAACATGCTTATGAATTGCGTTTATGGCCTTCAAGACTTGCAAACATAGCAAAAGGGAAAAGGACGTACTAGTAAACCTCAACGTTACAAGCCTGCGAACCGACCCAAAATAGATGGAGCAGAATGGGTTTTGCTAGTAGCAGCAACCTTTCATATTTAACGTAATTTGGCGGAAAAGCTTTTGTCGTGTTGTGCTACAATTTTTCGCAAGTGTTTTTCCTTATCCCTGCCTCCCTCCCAAAAAAAAAAGTCCTTAAACAACTTGAAAAATCATTGTGTCATCAAAGACATTTTCATCCCCATTGTTAATAGTTCAATAGGAATGCAGAGCGGCGATTTAAAGTCGAGGATATTCGCTTTGATTCGGTTAAAGAAGTTGTGACGCATATGTGAGGCAAATGAGTGTCTTTATTGCGTTTACGATGACGTCTCTCGGCCCGCTTTAGAGTTCAGTTCAGTAACAAATCATCCAGTCGCATAAGATCCAAAGAGTTTTATAAAAACACAAGAACATCTGGTTTAGGCATTGGATTTTCATCAGCGATCTAATTTTTCATATCTTGAAAAATGAAAGATTATTTGTAAAAATGTGTTTTTTCATGAAGTATGCGAATGCAAACACTTCTAGTTACAGTTTAACTTGCTGCATTCTCAGTTTCGCCACGGGGGGCGCTAGCAGACGTTAGCGCAATCGGTCTTCTTCTACAGTCAGATCAACTACGGTCAAGACGCCGCAACAGTTAGAAATCTTGCTAAGCAGGTTAGTTAAGGTTAGGTTAGTTAAACATCTTGTTTCATAACGTTAGCATACTTATGTCGCGTGTTTTTGGCCTTCAAGATTTGCAAACATAGCAAAAGGACAAAAGACGTACTAGTAAAACTCAACGTTACAAGTCTGCGAACCAACCCAAAATAGATGGAGCAGAATGGGTTTCTCTAGTGGCAGCAACCTTTCATATTTAACGTGATTTGGCGACGTTTTTCCATACCCCCCCCCCCAAAAAAAGGTTCTTATACAACTCGAAAAAACATTGTGTCATCAAAGACATTGTGAATAGTTCGATTTAAAGAAGTTGTAAAGCATATGTGAGGCAGATTTGAGCAGCAAATGAGGGTCTTTATTGCGTTTACGATGACGTCACTCGGCCCGCTTTAGAGTTCAGTTCAGTAACAAATCATCCAGTCGCATAAGATCCAAAGAGTTTATAAAAGTAGCAACTCGAGAGCTGAAGATCACAGTGATTTGGTCCGCGAGCCTGGAATGGTTTGGGTCAGTACATGTCCCTGTAGATCTCCTGCAGGAGCGGGTGCAGCGACGTCTCGGACTCCGTCTTCTTGATCTTCTGCACCAGTTGAGCGTTCTCCGTCACCAGTTGCCGGAGGTCCGCCAGCTTCTGCAGGAGTCTGGGGAAGATGAAGCCGGCGTCGGGGTGATTGAGCGTCAGGTGCTGATTGAGGGCCTGGAGGATGTTGTCCTGGATCTCCTCCACCTGATGGACGTTCATGAGTCCTGGACGATCTACACTCAAGTAAACATGAACAAAACAATTTTCAGTTCCATTATGAAACTCAAACACCCACATTACTCCCTAAACGACCCTTAAAAACACACCAATGATCATCATGATATATATATATATACAAACATACAGTGTATTGAGCAGAATCTGCTCATATCTGGCTTACTTGAACACACACGTCACTATGCAAACAAATAACGGCGCGCTTGTTCATTTGCATTGAAGCAATAGGGCAGATTAAAAAGCATTTGGTTAACAGAAAAGACAATGTTATTTTCCAACATCCTACAAATTGTTTGATGTTCTTTGTACTGTATTGATCTGTCCACATAAAACACATTTTTAAGGATGAAAGAGAAAGGGAGGAGATGCTGGATTGCAGGATTTTGTTTGAATAAGAAATTAATGTGTGAAATCCAAATGTTATATATATACTGTATATATATATAAACTGCGACGTAGTTAATCTGGTTCTCTTATTTAAAAAAAAAAATTGGCTATTAGAAGTTTTGAATGGCCGGTAACTTAAAAATTTAGTAGCCAAATTGGCTGGTGAGTGAAAAAGTTCATTTTAAACCCTGCCCATAAATTCTCAAAAACATCCTACATGCTCTCAAATACCCCCACAGACTTCAACCTGACCCTCAAAAACACCCCAATCTCACAAAAGTCGCCGAAAGCTCACCTCCACACAGGATGATGGCGGCCACGAACAGGGCGAGGTCGCTGTCGTCCAGCTCGAGAGCATTGAACTTCACCGCAAACTCGAACTTCGGCTCCATGATCTCGCTGAAGGGTTTGCGAAGACTGCGGAGGAACTCCCTCGTCACAAAGCCCCGCCCGTTCGCCACCAACAGCCCGTCTTTATTCATGAGCGACGGCAGCATGGCGAAGATCGCCTCGTGGACGCCGTACTTCAACAGCGTCACCTGTGGAGCAAAGCCAAGCTAGTCAAGAGTCGAGAAAACGCACATTGTTCGTAAAATAAATTCTTGCGTAAAACAAAAATGGAATTTCGTTCAAATGTGCACTCAAAGTGTACAGTTGAATGACAATAAAAATCTATCTATCTATCTATCTATCTATCTATCTATCTATCTATCTATCTATCTATCTATCTATCTATCTATCTATCTACTAGTGCTGTGTACGAAATCGCCCCCTACACCCTCATTTACTATTCCCTACGTTACTCCACTAATATAGTCCACTTGAAGGAGTGAATGAAAACGAGTGAGTGAATTCGGAAGTGCTGCTTTTGCATAGTTTGTGCTTATTGTTTAATAATTAATTGAAATGTAGCAAACTGGAAGCTCCAGTTGTGATGAAAAGATTTATCCTGAACTCTGCTATGGAAACAAGCATATATAAACCGTAATTAAACAATTTAATAATCAATTAAAAGGGAATTTGTACATGTATGATATTACACTGGTCCAAGCTAGTCAAGAGTCGAGAAAACACAGATTGTTCGTAAAAGATTTCTTGCGCAAACTCCCGCATACTAGTGCTGTGAAATCGCCCCCTAAACCCTCATTCACTATTCCCTACATTACTCCACTAATATAGTCCACTTGAAGGAGTGAATGAAAACGAATGACAAGTCGCCAGAATGGCTCCGCTTTTGCATAGTTTGTGCTGTTTAATAATTAGTTAAAACGTAGCAAACTGGCAGCTCCAATAGCAATGAAAATTTTGTTATGCAACTAGTAATGCAAAATTTAGTAATGCAAAATTTTCATATGCATTTTATCGTATTTGTCACTCGGTGGCTCTGAATTGCGAAAAACGCAGAAAATCGAACCTGATCCGTTTTTTTTAATGATGGACGGAAGTTTTGGAGGCAGTGTGTAAACATGATTGACACAACATGAGGTCTGTTTATTTTTTAACGTGCAAAAATTTTGGAGAATTTCAGACCTTTATTCTGAACTCTGCTATGGAAACTAGAATGTATAAACCAGAATTAAACAATTCAATAATCAATTAAAAGGAAATTTATACCTGTGTAATATTGATTGAGCTGCGGCGCCATCTCCTGGCAAGACGTGTGAATTCATTCAGTGCGCGACTCTCACAGTGCATTATGGGTACTGTCTAGCCGCTGAGTTGTACATCAGTTGTGCACTCATTATTGTGGTGCATTGTGGGATTGAATGACTCAATAACGTCCACTATGGTTTCGGACACCACTACAAATGGCCGTCCCCTCAAATAGTGCCCTATTTAAGGGGCTGTTTACACAACAAACTGGATTTAGACCTTCGTATAAAACTTTTTATACTTTTTATGTTTGTTTACATGACAACGGTGTATTGGGTGCCTGAAAATGCAAACTTTTGAGAACGGGTTTCAAAGAGCAAGTTTTTGAAAACGGTCTCTGTGTAAACAACAAAACGCGAATCTCTGAAAATGATGACGTCATGCACATGCATATTACGTGTTCAGTCTATAGTGTTTCATCGCCATCTACTGGCCTGCCAGCAGAATACAGCGTTTTTAATTGTTTTCGCGGATCCGTGTGAATGGAGATCGTTTTGACAATGGTGTCGGCTGTACGCGGAAAAGTCAAAGGAAAAACTTCTCAGTTTTAAGCATATCGTTGTAGTGTAAACGTACCCTAAGGGTGTAGGGGATGAATTCCCCTAGGTTTAACGAAAAAAAGTAGTTTTCATGAATTATACCTCAAGTCCTGATTTCGTTACCTGGTCATTCAGGAAAAGGTCGATGAATCCCGGGATGCTTTTGGAGAACTCTGTGAGTTCTCGTACGGTCTCCACGGTCGTGCATTGACAGCGGTAAAACACGTGCACGCCAATCTCCTTATTGGGCGGAGCTCCGTTAATCACCTGATTCCAGACCAGCCCGTTTTCCGCCTGCCACAGCGAGTCCATGTCATGAATGACAAACGGCTGAAGGACACAAAGAGAAACCAGTTTGTTTTCTTGAGCATTTTCATTGACAATGTTTTTAAAGGGATAGTTTTACCAAAAATGTCATTAATTACTCACCCTCATGTCGTTCCAAACCTATGGAAGCTTGTTTCCGCCACTAAATAAATAAATAATAATAATAATTGCGACTTTTTATCTCACAATTCTGACTTTTTTTCTCACAATTGCGAGTTTAAATCTTGCAATTCTGACTTTATTTCTCAGAATTGCAAGATATAAAGTCAGAATCGTGTGAAATAAAGTCGCAATTGCGTGTTATAACGTCAGAATTGCGAGATATAGAGTCAGAATTGCATGATATAAAGTCGCAATTGCGTGTTATAAAGTCAGAATTGCGAGATATAAAGTCAGAATTGCGTGATATAAAGTCGCAATTGCGTGTTATAAAGTCAGAATTGTGAGATATAAAGTCGCAATTGCGTGTTATATATCTCACAATTCTGACTTTATAACACGCAGTTGCGACTTTATATTACGCAATTCTGACTTTATAACACGCAATTCTGACTTTATAACACGCAATTGCGACTTAATATCACGCAATCTGACTTTATACCTCGCAATTCTGACTTTATTTTACGCAATTGCGACTTTATTTTACGCAATTCTGACTTTATATCTCGCAATTCTGAGAAATAAAGTCAGAATTGTGAGATAAAAAGTCGCAATTACCTTTTTATTTTTCCATTCTGTGGCGGAAACAAGCTTGCATACAAACCCATAAGACCTTCGTTCATCTTCGGAACACAAATTAAGATATTTCTGATGAAATCTGATTGCTTGGGGTGGGGGGTGGGTTGGGCTCCACTGACAGCTATTTAATTAACACTTTGAAGGCCCAGAAAGGTAGGAAAGACATCGTTAAAATAGTCCATGTGACTGCAGTGGTTAAACCTTAATTTTAGTGACGAGAATACTTTACGACTTACAAAATAACGACCTTATTCAACAATTTCTTCTCTGAAGAAGAACGTGAACGCGAAGAAATTGATGAATAAAGTCGTTATTTAGTTTTTTTGGCACAAAAAAAGTATTCTGGTCTCTTCATAAAATTAAGGTTGAACCACTGTAGTCATTGTAGACTATTTTAACGATGTCTTTCCTACTTTTCTGGGCCTTCAAAGTGTTAATTAAATAGCTGTCAATTGAGCATATCCGTTAAAATATCTTAACTTGCGTTCCGAAGATGAACGAAGGTCTTACGGTTTTGGAACGACATGAGGGAGAGTAATTACTGAAAAAATATTCATGTTTGGGTGAACTATCCCTTTAACGCTTGCCGTTTCTCGTAGGGTTACCGGGCTTGCGTTGGTCTTCCCCGTCAGGATGTTGCGAGCTTTCTTCTTGGTCATGTTAAGATTCTTCAGGTAGGCGTTGTTGACCCGTTTGGCGAGAGACTTCAGATCTGAACCGCTGGAGGTCTGGGAGCTCTTTTCGCCCGCTAACATCCCCGCGACTAGCTTACGCTTCTCTGCCTCCGGCATCCGTCCGTATCGGATCGCTACGAACACAGAATCACAGTCAACACTGGCTATGTTTACATGCAACCAAATAATCCGTCAGTAATGGGATTGACGGCTCAATGGGACTGAAAAGTCTTCATGTAAACGCCTTAATCGATCAGATTGAGCTCGACCCGGATGACACCTCCATCGGATTGAAAGGGTCGGTTTATTCCTTTTCTGATCTCATCGAGAGAACATGTGAACACTTGATCAGATTGAAAACCGCATAAATCGTATATGACGTAGAAATAGCGTAATGACGTGTAGCACACAGAATAAGCTGTTGTTCTTCTGTTGAATAAAGTGTGGTATAAACGAGTGTCTCGTCAGTCTATAATCCTGCTTTCTCTGCGTGTGTGAAGTGGAGCAGGACGACATCCACCAGTCCTCGTTTCAGACTCTCTCACACACAGAGACTGGTTTTGGGCATTTTTACTGTGTGATGAATATAAGCAGCGGCACAACGGCTCATACGCTCATTATCTCCTAATTATGACCAGAAATGGATAAATATTAAGTCTTCTGTTTAAAACAAATAAAGAACCAATATGAGAGAATAGTTATTATGCCCAGACATCAGGAAACTCTCGAAGCTTGTGATATAAACACACACATCAACCCGATCACATGTTCAATGTTCATGTAAACACTAATCAGATTCATTCATCCAACTGAAACAAAAGTAGTGCATGTAAACATAAGCCACTGTAGAAGTCAATATTTTATTGTTTGCGTATGTCTGTTGTCGTTTCGCTTACCGTCATGAGACATCCCGAGCACCAGACACTTTTGAAATCGACAGAACTGGCATTTATTCCGACTTTTCTTTTGGATTTTACAGCTGCGGTCACATTTATCATATTCCAACTTCATTCGAATGGTCCTCCGGAAAAATCCCTGAGAGACACAGACACAGTTTTCCAGTCTGGGAGAGTATGAAGCGAGCTTGACCTCTCAGTGGTGTAAAGTGTTTGAGCAAATGTAATTAGTTACTGTACTTAAGTGTCTTTTTGGCTACTTTTTAGTTTTACTATCAAAGATATTAGCAACTTTTACTCTCTATTTGAATACATTTTTGAACAAGTATACTGTCCACTGCCATTCAAAAGTTTTTGATCGGTAAGATTTTTAATGTTTTTAAAAGAAGTCTCTTCTGCTCACCAAGGCTACATTTATTTGATTAAAAATACAAAAAACCCAGCAATATTGTGAAATATTATTCCAATGTAAATCAGCTGTTTTCTATGTGAATATATAGTAAAGTGTAATTTATTCCTGTGATCAAAGCTGAATTTTCAGCATCATTACTCCAGTCTTCAGTGTCACATGATCCTTCAGAAATCAGTATAATATGATGATTTGATGCTCAAGAAACATTCATTATTATTATCAATGTTAAAAACAGTTTTTTACATTTTTATTTCAGGATTCTTTGATGAATAGACAGTTCAAAAGAACAGCATTTCTCTGAAATAGAAAGCTTTTGTATTGAAACTGGTGACTTGTAACTTGTCATTTTCGCTGTAAGATATCTGTACATTTACTCAGGTGGTGTTCAGGTACTCTTTACACCACGGTGACCTCTGACCTTGCAGCCCTCACAGGCATGAACGCCGTAGTGGAATCCAGAGGCTCGGTCTCCACAGATTCGACACTCCATGTTAAGCCCCGCCCCCTCGTCTCGGCCCCGCAGTAGCTGCTCTGACAGAGGCGACGCCTTGCACAGATCTACACACACACGCAAAGAACTGCATTTCTATGCGAGAATCAAACACTTCATGTAACTTCATAAAAGTGTGCGAAAGTAACCACCCCCAAAGCCAAAACAATCTCTGTTACTGTAATCTCCTATTATCACTGTAAAGCTGCTTTGAAACATCTATATTGTTAAAAGCGCTGTATAAATGAAGGAGACTTGACAAACACAGAACTGCATTTCTATGCGGGAATCAAACACTTCGCGAACGCGTATAAAAGTGTGCGAAAGTATTCACCCCCCTAACCACCATCATTATCCTCACCTGTGGAGGTTGCTGTAGGTTCAGGACTGGTTGTAGAACGGCTTGTGTTGCTTTGCTCTTCCAGTTCGTTCGCCTCGTGTCGGTTCGTCTCCCAGTTAAGCTCCTCCCCCTGAGGCTCCTCCCTCACATCCAGCTCCAGTTTAAGCTCCGCCCCTCCTCCTAGTTCACAAAGCACATCCTCAAATCGTTCGTCATCAGGCCCCTCCCCCTGGCTAATGCAGGGGGAGGAGTCTTCGTTTGCCACACAGACTCCGCCCACTGCCCCGGGATCTCTGGGTAATCTGCTCCTCCCGGCAACAAAGGCCGAGTCTCTTCTGTCCATCTCCAGAAATTCAAACACGCTCATGAGCCGCCGCGGTCATAACAGCATCTGCGAGAGACAAAAACGTCACAGACACCTTCAAAACTGGAAAACATATATTTATGGATTTTCCTTGCCTTCCCAGTGATATCTTATTATTATTATTATTTGTTGTTTTTACTATTGGTAAATCTGTTATATTCCCAAACCTCAATATTGATGAAATTAGTTATTATTTATGGATTTTTCTATTGTTATTATGTTACTTTTTCAGTGATATATTATTTATTTATTTTTTTACTATTGGTAAATTTGTTATACTTTACAGCTACTCTTTGGTTTATATTCTATATTCTTATATTTCATATGCTTCCATTCCCACACTTAGATACACGTACATTTACACGCACACACACACATTTTCAGAATTGACTTTTGTTGGCTTTTAGTTTGTTTGTTTGTCCTGTTTATTTTGTATATTAGCACATGTATATACACTCACCTAAAGGATTATTAGGAACACCATACTAATACTGTGTTTGACCCCCTTTCGCCTTCAGAACTGCCTTAATTCTACGTGGCATTGATTCAACAAGGTGCTGAAAGCATTCTTTAGAAATGTTGGCCGATATTGATAGGATAGCATCTTGCAGTTGATGGAGATTTGTGGGATGCACATCCAGGGCACGAAGCTCCCGTTCCACCACATCCCAAAGATGCTCTATTGGGTTGAGATCTGGTGACCGTGGGGGCCATTTTAGTACAGTGAACTCATTGTCATGTTCAAGAAACCAATTTGAAATGATTCGAGCTTTGTGACATGGTGCATTATCCTGCTGGAAGTAGCCATCAGAGGATGGGTACATGGTGGCCATAAAGGGATGGACATGGTCAGAAACAATGCTCAGGTAGGCCGTGGCATTTAAACGACGCCCAATTGGCAATAAGGGGCCTAAAGTGTGCCAAGAAAACATCCCCCACACCATTACACCACCACCACCAGCCTGCACAGTGGTAACCAGGCATGATGGATCCATGTTCTCATTCTGTTTACGCCAAATTCTGACTCTACCATCTGAATGTCTCAACAGAAATCGAGACTCATCATCCAGGCAACATTTTTCCAGTCTTCAACTGTCCAATTTTGGTGAGCTCTTGCAAATTGTACCCTCTTTTTCCTATTTGTAGTGGAGATGAGTGGTACCCGGTGGGGTCTTCTGCTGTTGTAGCCCATCCGCCTCAAGGTTGTGCATGTTGTGGCTTCACAAATGCTTTGCTGCATACCTCGGTTGTAACGAGTGGTTATTTCAGTCAAAGTTGCTCTTCTATCAGCTTGAATCAGTCGGCCCATTCTCCTCTGACCTCTAGCATCAACAAGGCATTTTCGCCCACAGGACTGCCGCATACTGGATGTTTTTCCCTTTTCACACCATTCTTTGTAAACCCTAGAAATGGTTGTGCGTGAAAATCCCAGTAACTGAGCAGATTGTGAAATACTCAGACCAGCCCGTCTGGCACCAACAACCATGCCACGCTCAAAATTGCTTAAATCACCTTTCTTTCTCATTCTGACATTCAGTTTGGAGTTCAGGAGATTGTCTTGACCAGGACCACACCCCTAAATGCATTGAAGCAACTGCCATGTGATTGGTTGATTAGATAATTGCATTAATGAGAAATTGAACAGGTGTTCCTAATAATCCTTTAGGTGAGTGTAGTATCACAATTTGTATTTGTATAATTACAATAAAAAAATTAAATATAAATACTGGAAAACACACGTTTTATGTGTCATAATTCATTTTTGCAGTTTTAAGACATTATGCTAATAACGAAATGGTTTGTTGAGCACAGTTTTCGTTTCAATGTTCTCATGTTTCCTATTGAAACAGGAATCTGTAAATTCCATAAGCCTGTGAACAAGATGATGTCATCAATATTTTTAGTCTGTTTTCCCAGAATTACACTAACATTTAGATTAGCTCAATTACAGTCAAACCAAAATGTATTCAGACTTTAACATTTCTCACATTATCACAGTTTATTCGCTATATATTTAGAAAATGGTAATAAAATATAACAAGAACTCAGTTGATATTTCACTGGTTTTGTCAGTCCTTCTGTTAGACTCTCACACATGAATTATGTTGAATATCTGTCAGCTGTTAAATTTAACTACACAATTAGATAATACCAGTTTAGCTCAAACAATTACCAAGCAATGCTTCATGTTGTTCAGTCTGTGGTGTAAAAAGGTGCATTAGCAATTAAAGAAAAAACACTTCAGCAAAACATGATCAGCTCAAAGTGTCCCAATCATTTTTGGTCACAAACTTTTATAAATGTTACTGGTAGTCACTGTATGAAGAATTATTGGGTATAATATGTCACATTTTACTTTATTTTGCTCTCCTCACTTACATAAATGAACTATAGTGTCCTGCACACTTTAGTAAAACAATAATTTACTAGTGTCTGAATAATTTTTTGGTTTGACAGTATTATTTTAATATAAGATATTTAATGAAAAAGTTTGTAGATTAGTTGGCACACAAATTTAATTTCTTTAACTTCTGTCTGGAAAAAACTACATATATAATTTAGACTATATAATTATAAATAAGTAATGTTAAAATTATACCCAAATGAGGTTTTATGTGTTTTGGGTAACACTTCATTTGACAGTGTCCTTGTTACATATGTTACATGTACTTACCGTAGTAATAACAGTAAATTATTTATAATTACATGCAACTTACCCTCAACCAAACCCTAATCCTATAGTAAGTACATGTAGTTGCTTAATATTACTCAGTACTTAAATATATAATTACACTGTAACAATGACACCTTAAAATAAAGTGTAACCGTCTTTTATACTGTAAGTTGTTCTTTAGTTTAATGTGTGTGTGTGTGTGTGTGTGTGTGTGTGTGTGTGTGTGTGTGTGTGTGTGTGTGTGTGTGTGTGTGTGTGTGTGTGTGTGTGTGTGTGCGTGTGTGTGTGTATTCGAGGAACAGTTGAAATAACACAACAGTGATTTGACAGCTGTATCGTGTTCAGAAGACACCAGAAACCTGTGGTACGCCCACCCCCGACCGACTGACGCACTGCATTCTGGGAACTAACACATACACCAGCTGCAGAGACATGAAACTTCTGCGACTCAACCAAAACCAAAGCAAAGCCCAAATGTTCACAGACTATCTTCAGACCTCTGACACACACGCACACACACACACACACACACACACACACACACACACTGATCGTACAGACAAAAGCTCTGTGAGTGAGTTTCTCAGTATCACTTTCATCAGAAACAAACAATGAAAGCGTCAGAATGAGGAGCAGAGGTCAGTCAGGCCCGGCACTGGAGCGGCTGCAGGCACAACAATATGCCTCTCACTGGAGCTCAACACATTTCACCACTCAAACTCTGAAGTCTATGAACTGTGACTGTGTTTCCACATAGGCCGCACACAAACAAACATCATAGCCTTTGTTTTTGAGTCCTGCAAGTTTAGAAAACATATTTTAACATCCAAAGTAGTTATCGTTATAATTGTCGTCTGCTGATGTGGACGTTAATATAGTTATCGTTATAGTTATCGCACACTGGTGTGGAGCTAATATAGTTATTCGTTATAATTGTTGTCCGCTGGTGTGGATGGTAATATAGTTTTCATTATAATTATCGTAAGTTGGTGTGGACGAACGCTAATAAAGTTTTCATTATAGTTATCGTCCGCTGGTGTGGAGCTAATATAGTTATCGTTATAATTGTCGTCCACTGGTGTGGATGGTAATATAGTTTTTGTTATAATTATCTTAAGTTGGTGTGGACGGACGCTAATAACGTTTTTGTTATAGTTATCGTCCGCTGGTGTGGGCGCTAATAAAATATCGTTATAGTTATCGTCCGCTGGTTTGGAGCCAATATAGTTATCGTTATAGTTATCGTCCGCTGGTGTGGAGCTAATATAGTTATCATTATAGTTATCGCACACTGGTGTGGAGCTAATATAGTTATCGTTATAATTGTCGTCCACTGGTGTGGATGGTAATATAGTTTTCGTTATAATTATCGTAAGTTGGTGTGGACGGACGCTAATAAAGTTTTTGTTATAGTTATCGTCCGCTGGTGTGGAGCTGATATAGTTTTCGTTTTAGTTATCGTCCGCTGGTGTGGAGCTAATATAGTTATCATTATAGTTATCGCACACTGGTGTGGAGCTAATATAGTTATCGTTATAATTGTCGTCCACTCGTGTGGATGGTAATATAGTTTTCGTTATAATTATCGTAAGTTGGTGTGGACGGACGCTAATAAAGTTTTTGTTATAGTTATCGTCCGCTGGTGTGGGCGCTAATAAAAATATCGTTATAGTTATCGTCCGCTGGTTTGGAGCCAATATAGTTATCGTTATAGTTATCGTCCGCTGGTGTGGACACTAATATAGTTATCGTTTTAGTTATCGTCTGCTGGTGTGGAGCTAATATAGTTATCGTTATAGTTATCGTCCGCTGGTGTGGACACTAATATAGTTATCGTTATAGTTATCGTCCGCTGGTGTGGAGCTAATATAGTTATCGTTATAGTTATCGTCTGCTGATGTGGAGCTAATATAGTTATCGTTATAGTTATCGTCCGCTGGTGTGGACACTAATATAGTTATCGTTATAGTTATCGTCTGCTGATGTGGAGCTAATATAGTTATCGTTATAGTTATCGTCTGCTGTTTGGAGCTAATATAGTTATCATTATAGTTATCGTCCGCTGGTGTGGAGCTAATACAGTTATCGTCCGCTGGTGTGGAGCTAATATAGTTATCGTTATAGTTATCGTCTGCTGATGTGGAGCTAATATAGTTATCGTTATAGTTATCGTCCGCTGGTGTGGACACTAATATAGTTATCATTATAGTTATCGTCCGCTGGTTTGGAGCTAATACAGTTAAAACATCAAGTATAAACACCATCAAAATAAATAAAAAAATTCACTTAATTTACAAAAATGCACATAGAACTACTCAAATTCTATAGATAGACCTACAGATAGAACTACAAAAAAAATGCAATGCATAATTTTCAATCCAGCACAACATTTTTTCAACCTTCCAAATCCCTTCAAACTTTTCCAGTTTCTTCATACGAGAATAGAAAATAAAATAATGTCTCTCTCAGAGAGAGAGAGAGAGAGAGAGAGAGAGAAGTCTGTGTTCAATAACCACACCTGAGATGTTCAGAACCGACACACTTCATTATATCTCTGAGACTTGTTGTTTCTGGAGGTTCGTCATACAGAGCCGATGATGTGTTAATATTAAGGGACAGGTCGTGACCTTTCAGGGTCAATGAACGGGTCCCACCACAAACATCTCAAAGTTCACATCAACATATTATTTTTTTGCATATGAGAGTAGGCGCTATCTGGCCTTGATGGCTTCTTCATGTTTGCATTTTTACATAATGTTGAACCTGTGATGAATGAAGCACTTCAGTCTGATTTCCAGTGATTTACCGCCTTTTCCTGGAGTTTAGTGAGAGTGTTTTTATCAGGTTAGTAAATACACACTGTGTGCCAGTGTGTCGCAAGAGCACATATATCCCCAAATCACCCCAAAACAACTTTCACCTACAGACAACACACATCTATCTATCTATCTATCTATCTATCTATCTATCTATCTATCTTTTATTTCTAATCTATCTATCTATCTATTATTTCTAATCTATCTCTATCTATCTATCTATCTATCTATTATTGTTAACCAATATATCTATCTATCTATCTATCTATCTATCTATCTATCTATCTATCTATCATCAGGTCTTTAATTCTTCGCGCGATATGTCAACACAAAACTCTCTGTGATACTTTATATCTGCGCATAAACTTCACGTTCTCTCACTCAGTAAATAACCCATCAGAGTCTCATATGACTCCGCTCCACATGACAAAAAACAAACGGAAAACAAACTTACGAGTGACTTTGTTTTACCGCGTCAGAATAACGAACGTTTATCCCGAAAGTTTATTCCTTCCGTTCGCGTTATTTTCCAGAGGGATCAGTGAGGATTCGTTAAATGTATCATGTTTACCGGGACGCGCTTCATCATACGGGAACGGGAGTCCCGACGGCGCGAGCGCTCCGGATCACACGCGTCACTGCTATGACGTCACAGCGGCTCGTTTCATTTAACCCCATAAGAACCTCGTGTGTGTTTGTGAGTGTATGTGCATATCATTCCCATATGCTGCATATTGTGAAGATGTCCTTTTAAAATCTGTTGCTCTTCAACTTCATCACAAACAATAACCAGTTACTTGAGTTTTCGCGCTCACTTCCGGTCATCGCCAACAGACGGCGCTGTTCGCCACATAAAAACAGACACAAAAACCAAAGTTCCATCCATAGACTGTAAAATAATTTCTGTTCAAAGTTGAGAGAATTTAAAATGTTCGTTAAATGTTTGTTTTAGTATCCAGATAATAATGTAAATGATCAAAACGCATTAGTCTCTCATGGAAGACGTATTTATTGATTATTGTCTTGACGTTAACGCGAATGAAATAGCGCTTCTTCAGAATTTTTTGAGTAAGATTATGGATACTGTATAAAACACTTTCAAGACTTAAATTTTTCTAAATATTTATTCTCTTTCAAGACAGTGAGCCAGATATAAAGATCAGTTCTACACAAGCACAGCATCTTCTGCTGATACAGGAAACAGGAAGTAAAACCACAAGTTTCACCAACAAAAACAGCCTGATTCTGTCAGACGACAATAACAAAACACATTTATATGTCAGTAATGATTACAGCTCTGAATCATTCACAGTCAGCTAAGTTTGCTATGTCAGGTCATTTTCCAGTCAGGTTTATCACTGTTAGTCAGGTTTATTCAGCTTCAAGGTCGGTCGGCTCTGTGTTTTCGTTGTTGCCACAGTCCATATTCTCGCCACTGCTGTTATCTTCACACTCGAGGTTGTTCTGTTGGTCTTTCGTTGGAGGTCTCGATTCGGTCTCGCTGACGGAGGGGACGCGGACCGGAGGGGCGAGAAGATTACTGGAGGACGCTCTCCTTTCTTTAAGAAAAATAGAAATCAACACATGTTCTTGTTGCATTCAAAAAGCATAAACATATGAACACACAAACCTCCAGGGCCGATGGGGTGCATCAGGCGGTTCATCTGAACGTTCCAGTGTTTAACACTCGTGCTGGCCTGACGGAGTTTACGCTGGGCGGCCTGTGGACGACACGTTCATGAGTGTGGACCCAGCTAACAGAAATATGTTCTAAAGGCCCTTTCGCACCAACAACGATAACTATAAATAGAACTATAATGAACTATATTAGCGTCCACACCAGCGGATGATAACTATAATGATAACTATATTAGCGTCCACACCAATGGACGATAACTATATTAGCTCCACACTAACGGATAACTATAACTATATTAGCGTCCACACAAGTGGATAATAACTATAACGATAACTATATTAGCATCCATACCAGCAAATGATAACTATAACGATAACTATATTAGCGTCCGTCCACACCAGCGGATGATAACTACAATGATAACTATATTAGCGTCCACACCAGCGGAAGATAACTATAATGATAACTATATTATCGTCCACACCAGTGGATAATAACTATAACGATAACTATATTAGCATCCACACCAACGGACGATAACTATATTAGCTCCACACTAACGGATGATAACTATAACTATATTAGCGTTCACACCAGCAGACGATAACTATATTATCGTCCACACAAGTGGACGATATTTATAACAATAACTATTTTAGCATCTACATCAACGGATGGTAACTATAACGATAACATTTCAGCATTCACACCAAAGGACGATAACTATATTAGCTCCACACTAACGGATGATAACTATAACGATAACTATATTAGTGTCCATACCAGCAAATGATAACTATAACGATAAATATATAAGCGTCCATACCAGCTGACGATAACTATAACGATAACTATATTAACGTCCACACCACCGGACAATAACTATAATGATAACTATATTGGCTCCACACCAGCGGACGATAACTATAACGCTAACTATATTAGCTCCACACTAACACAATATAACTATAACGATGACCATATTAGCAACCAAACCAGCGGACAATAACTATAGTGATAACTATATAAGAGTCCACACCGGCGGACGATAACTACGTCCCATGAAAGTTTTTGTGCTAAAGAACATTATTAAAGACCAGATAACTTTGAGCGTTCAGTCTATTAACGTTACTGGAATAACTTTGAGAGAAAGTTGCCACAAGCTCTGAGGACGTTCCCCGTTAGCTTGGGGGAAACATGTGATAAACACAACACAAGCTCACCGCGATGTCTTGGTCCACTCTGCGTCGACTGGCCCGCACTTTGTCCAGTTGCTGCTGGGCCTCGCTCAGATCCTGGGACTTCTTGTCCATCTCCTGCTTGAGCTCCTGCTTCTCGCGCTGGGTTTGCTGGAGCTGCTCCTCCTGCTCCTCCTGCAGCGCTAGCAGCGACTTCACCTTCTCCTCCTCCTCCGCCAGCAGCCTGGAAACACCAGCAGCACTGTCAGGCTAAACACTAGCGCTAACTAAATGCCAGCGCTAAACTAAAAACAGAAACATGGCAAACTAAACACAGAACTAAACCTAAACACTAGAAATATCAATGGTAACAGCTAAACACCAGAAACATCTGCTAGCAGAGATAAACACCAGAAAGATCACTGCTAACACAGCTAACACCAGAAATATCAATGTCTGTCAACACAGCTAAACACCCAAAATACCTCTTCTAGCATAAACACCAGAAAAAAATATTACTGCTAACACAACCCGAAAATATCAATGTTAACACAGCTAAAGACTAGAAACATCTGCTAACACAGCTGAATTTTAGAAATATCACAGCCATTATGAACACCAGAAAAAAATATTATTGCTAACACAGTGAAACACTGAAAATAACAAGGTTAACAGTTAAACACCAGAAATATCACTGCTAACAGCTAATTTCTGGAAATATCTGTTAACACAGCTAAACACCAGAAACATAGATAAACACCAGAAATATCAAGTTTAACATTTACATTTATGCATTTTGCAGACGCTTTTATCCAAAGCAACTTACGTTGCATTTCAAGGCACGCATTTACATTCTTATCAGTTCTTGCTTTCCCTGGGAATCGAACCCATGACCTTGGCGTTGCACGCACCAACGCTCTACTGTTCGAGCTACAGGAAAGCCAGAAATATCTAAATGCCAGAAATAGATCAGATAAAGCTAATGTGTGTAGCTAAAAGTAAACATCAGTGTTAATACTGAACACCAAAGCTAATGGTTCTTCAAATCAGCAAAACGTTTAAAACAGTGTTCAAACTGAAAACTAGCGCTGAAAAATATAAGCTTCAGAACTTGTTACGCTGTGTTAAGTTACTCAGACGTTTAGAAGAGAAACGAAGCGTTAAATGTCAGCACTTATGCTTAACTTTTGTTTTATGTTTATTTATCAAGTAAAACAACCGCTAAGGTTGGAAATCAGTGTGTCTGATAAACTAGTGATGATATTGTGGAAAAACTGTTCGGCACACACACGTCAGCATTTGTGCAGTGTTTATCGAGACCAAACCAAAGCTCAGCTGACAGGAAGTGTTATGTATACTCTGTGTGTGTGTGTGTGTGTTTAACAGCCTTATTTCTTATTATTCAGACAGGGACTAAATGTGTCCAAACCTCCTTTAGCGACTTGATTAAAGATAAAAAATAATTTATAAATAAAGTAAATTATATATAAATATATTAGGTGACACTTTATTTTACAGTGTCCTGGTTACATGTTACATGTACTTACCGTAGTAATAACAGTAAATTATGCATAATTACATGCAACTAACCCTCAACCAAACCCTAATCCTATAGTAAGTACATGTAGTTGCTTAATACTCAGTACTTAAATATATAATTACACTGTAACAATGACACCTTAAAATAAAGTGTAACCAAATATATATATATATATATATATATATATTATTCTGTTTTATTCGCAATAACCGCCTCGCTCTACATTATCCCACTTATTACATTGCTACCTACCAAATAAATCAATAATTTGACACAAAATATTGATTTAAAAAGGAGTTTATTGATTTAAAAAGGAGTTTATTGATTTAAAAAGGATTGTATTGTTCCAGAGTGAACAGAACTGTGTCCATGGCAATGCTCTGTTTTTAGTTTTTTTCTGTTATTTCTTGATAACCGCTGCTGAGTATAACACACCGTGTGTTATACTCAGCAGCGGTTATCAAGAAATAACAGACCGCATTCTACATTAGAATTCAACCAAGCCATGTAATAAATATATATAATATAAATATAATATTAATATTATTTAAATATAAACAATGGAGGTTTAGGTCTATATAAGTTAATTTAAATGAATAGTTATGATATAAATTTGTGTATATATTTAAAATGTTAGAAGTCTAGATATGTACGTTATCTACATCTCATTTGCATAAATATATAAAATGAAAATGTGTGTATGCATTTGTGGGTTTTTTAGTGTCAGGGCGGTGCTTCCTTTGAGAGTCACTCACAACCTTTCTGTCTCTCTCTCTCTCTCTCTCTCTCTCTCTCTCTCTCTCTCTCTCTCTCTCTGTATGTCTCTCTGGTAAGACGTGTGTGTGTGTGTGTGTGTGTGTGCGCACCTGGTCTGTGTGTATCTGTATGTCTCTTCTTCTTGTCTCGCTCTGATCTGTTGCTCGAGAGCTTCTTGCAGTCTATGATGAAGATCTTCCAGTTCTCTGATTCTCCGTCGCTGATGTTCGGCCTCCAGATCGCGAACCGCCACCTCCGCTCGAAGATTTGCACGCGCCTGACACACACACACACACACAAGCTTGAGTTCAGTTTGACTGTTCGTATGGGACTTCCTGTTCATGTCTGTTGCTTTTGATGCAGTTTTTCCCACTTTTAGTTGTAAAAGAATAATTGTTTTTGCTACTGTACCTTTAAGACTTACATAAATATATATATATATATATATATATATATATATAAAACTTTCAACTTTTATTTATATAGCACATTTAATAGCAACGCTGTTCCCCAAAGTGCTTCACAGTCATAACTAAAACATACATATATATAAAAACATTTACCAAGCCAAGCCAATGAAGGCATGACTACACACTCTTAGACACACACCCTCAAACAACCATATAGTGAGATCAGGATAGAGAGAGAAAAAATCTAAATAAAAATAAGTTATTATTTCAATAAACAGAATACCCTTAAATAAAAGCTAAGTTTAAAAGATATGTTTTCAACTGAGACTTAAAAATCTCTATTGTTGAAGCTTGCCGTCAGTTCTACTATAGTTCATATGTATGTCCGGGAATGAATGAGAAGGAAATCGAGTCTGCTATATGAAGCTGATTCTAGCTTGAGCTTCTAGATGAACGCGAGATGTCTCTTGACACTATAAGGGAAGCCGAGCTTCCCTTGCAGTCTTAAAGAAATCCCCACTGATGCACATGAAACAAACCGGTGGTGCATTGGTGCAGGAGGAGTGTGGCGGCTTCACAATTCTAGCAGTGGCTTCACTCCTGAGTCCCAGGTGATTCTGCCTTTCTTGAGCTCGCCTGATTTCACACAACACAGGCACTGGTCACTATGGAAGCTTGACCATATGACATAAGCTATAAGCTTATGAAGGCTCTTTTTGTTAGTTATACGTGAATGACCAGAAACCTTTAAGGTTAGAACATTATGGTGTTATAATGCAACTGTGATCAGAAATGAGGTGCATGTCAGATACACTATCTAGTATCACATGCCTCTTTACATTGAGAAAATAGTATCCATCACCTGTTTGAAATATATTTATTTTATTGTCTGTGATGTCACAGTGCTGTAATATTTTATTAGTTAAATTTTTTTTTGTGGTGGTTTATTATTAGAAGCCATATACTGCCCTTTTTCAAAGTCTTGATGTTGTTTTTGGGCTCTACTAGAACAGGTTGATTATTTTCCTCATATTCTCCATTGTTGCGGCTCCTCTCCTCCCAGTCTGTCAGTAACGCTCTGTTTACTTCCTGTCTCTATGAAGCCCCTCCTTCTGAAAAGCACACTGTGCTCTGATTGGTCGGCTGGATCCGTGTGTTGTGATTGGTCAAGTGCGTCAGCATGTTTGGGAAATGTCCCGCCCCTTACCATAACCGTGAGTTTGCATGTAATCTACAATTAGATTCATTGCAAAGTATTCTTACACACATAAGGAATTTGTCTTGGCGACAGAAGCTTCACAAGCTTATGACAAGTGTTGGTATAGACCAGGGGTCGGCAACCTATTTGTCATAAAGTGGCATTTTTAAGTTTCCGAGTTCATCACTGTGCCATAGCCCCCCCCCCCCCATGCATAAATAAACATATTTTAAATATTCATAATGGCTAACACAGAAATAGTACAGAAATTAAAATGTTTCTCATGAAATTTGTTTTAGATTTGTCATCTTTGTTTTCAGGCCTAAATTAGACTTTGAAGAACAGATTGGACCTGGTCATTCGTGTTTATACTGACTTCTTTCAGTTTTGTTAAAAGTGTTACACTTCCACTTGGCAACATAACTGCATCGCACTACTTTTAATGAAGACAACTGTGTGTTGAGCTTCAGAATGTAAGCTAAACTTTCATTTTCATTTGCGCCAGTTTGCACATCGGCTTGCTGAAGAGATGCGTGTTGCAGCAGCGCTGTCATATCTATAAACCGGGTACCGTTATAACACTCGCATGTTTTTTTGTTTTGTTTGTTTTTACCAATTTGGGAGGAGTAAAATTTACATTTGTGACTTCAACAAGCATATATAATGCATATATGCATTTTGTTAATTTTCACCTGGAATATGTAAAAGTGTGCTCTCAATCAGAGGGCATTTGTCTCACGATTGGATAGCTTTCCAATCAGAGAAAAAACATGAAGTGATCAGGTACGCATGAACAGAGTTTCCACATGCATCGCAGTCATTTTAATATGTATGGAATGTTTAATAAGGACTCTATCCACTTGGTTGAAATTTATAGCATTAACTATTTACAGCGGAACGAGCTTTAAGGTGTCAGTTGGATAACTTGTTTGCGCTGATGCGCAGTGGTCAGCGCAACCACTCTGACCAATGGTTTGTTAGAGCTGCACGCTTTCATTGACTTGTGCAGTTTAATACTCACACTTTAATAATATTAATAACTCCTAACTTAATAAAACAAGCTGTTACTACAAGGAATTATTACATCAATATGTAGATCTGTATATAGGTGGGAGGTAGGCTACTTTATCTGAATGAAATACATACACCCCTCTCGCGCTTGCTTGCGTGCCAGCGATTAACCCTCCGCGTGCCAGTGTTGGCACGCATGCCTTAGGTTGCCGACCCCTGGTATAGACGTTTCCACAGCGTCAATCTTGACGCAACACGAGTTCCCTTGAAAGGGAACGCCTCGGTTACGTCTGTAACCTCGGTTCCCTGAAGAGGGAACGAGACGTTACGTCGCCATACTTCCGGCGCGCCTGTGACCGACTTGCTTCGACCTATCAGAAGCTGAGAATGTTTGGTCTGGGTGCGCTTTCTAGCGTCCTGCCATGACGTCACCCGCCTATACGCCATTGGACTGATTTCACAAGTGCTTCACGACGCAATCACGCAGAGCGTTCCCACAGCGTCAATCTCAACGCAACGTATCGTTCCCTCCTCAGGGAACCGAGATTACAGATGTAACAGAGGCGTTTTTTTTTTTTTTTTTTTGATATTTATAAAATGACTAGGGCTGGGACAAATCACCTATCTCCTGATTCGATACTATCACGATACTTGGGTGCCGATATGTATTGCGATTTTTTTTAAGAATTGCGATTCTACAAGTATTGCAATTCGATATTGCATTGCGGGAAAATTTAAATCATACACTTATACAGACATGATGTATAAGATGAGTCATATTTACAAAAACAAATCATCACATCTTTCTGACTTATTTCAAGAGCATCATACAGAACTACATTCACTTGAATAAATGATTCAATAACAAAAAAACTTTAACAGTTACTTGTCGCCACCTAGTGGAGAAACAATGTAATCGATAAATGCGTTATTTTAAGTGCCAAGTTTCTATCAAAAGCTGATTTACTGTATTTTGATCGCTATCGTAGACATCAGTGTTTATATTTGAACTTTAAACTTTTATCCCAGTACTTCTATGATAATTTGAACTATTGCATCACATAATGACACTATGATGTTGAAAAGACTGTTTGTGAAGCGGTTTCATGACTCGCAGCACAGATTTGAATGTTGCGATATGATTTTGTCAAAGTTTAATAGACAGAGGAATTGTAAGATGGCGTGTGTGTTTGAATGTAGATCACAGTCTTTTAAAGATGAATCGTGCAGCTCAGTGTCATATCTCTCTCTCAGTATATGAGCAGCGCGAGGCTTACAGTCTCACGCCGCGTCCACTTTTAAAGGGATATTACATC
>JAPDVR010000020.1:1458768-1466268 GCA_026230005.1 Gila orcuttii | reverse complement strand
GTGTAGTAACACAGACCAAAACAATAACAAACATTCCAGTCTGGAAACGCACATTTCAAAGTAAAATAACTGGCTGTAAAAGTGTTTTTCAGAGAAACGAGTATGTGAACTTAGCATGTTTCCTCAATGTATGCAAACATATTATTGTATTATTTATGCTTTAGTAGAGTGAAAAAGTTTCATACAGCACCTTTAAGTTCAAAATCAATATCATTGGTTGGTGCTTCTTACTGCTTATCGTTTTGCACGCAGTAAAGCGTATAACATTTGGAGAGAGATCAAAGACAGTCAAGCATATTTAACATTTTCCATATCCACGAGTAAAGCTGGTCGTGTTTCTGATCAAAAGAGATCCAGAAGATGAAACTGCTAATAATAACCAGGATAGCAGGAGGATAGATCAGTCAGAATCAGACATCGATGTAATGGAAAGGCAACGACGTGGTCCGTGGAGAACATCACTGATCAACTGAATGACTCTTGGTCTCAGCATAGATATATATATACGTGACAGAATTAATAACACACTAGGCTGTACAGAAACTTGTGAATGACGCTCGTGTCACCACTGTTTATGACATCAGTTTATGTTCCGGGAAAACTTGAGTTGTATGGGCCGCGTCGCGGTTTTTGATCCGGCAGTTCTTCATTTATCAATGAAACGTGGCCGTACCTCCACACAGCAGTTCTGGTCCATCTCAATGACACCCTTACACTCCTTCCCGTCCTCGCTGGCGTAATACGAGAAGGATCCGGGCTTCAGGCAGAACCAGCGCTCGGTCCAGTTCCTGCGCAGGTGTCCCTTCTTCCACAGGTAACCCTGAAACCAGAACCAGCTTTTATTGCCAAGGAAGGGACAAGGAATTTGTCCTGGTGTATTAAAAAAAAAAAAAAAAAAAAATATATATATATATATATATATATAATATTATTACTACAAACAGACATCTATTTTAAAACATACGCGTACGCGTCACATGGGCATAGGGTTGGGTATCGTTTGGGTTTTTTACGATACTGGTGCCAAATCGATACTTTTAAAACGGTACTGGTGCCTAAACGGATACTTTTTTTTTTTAAAGAGCCACAAAACGATGGTTAATGACATTAAATTCAAATTTATTGAAAAAAATAAAATAAAAAATCTTAAAATTTAATAATATATTCAAATTTTTAAGTATGCGTAAATAGATAAGTTAATACAAAACACAACAAATTTACATAACAAATTCACAATAAAACCTAAGACACCTAACTCAACTACAATAATTTAACAATAGGGTTGGGCATCGTTTGAGTTTTTTTTGATACCGGTGCCAGATCCATACTTTTAAAACGGTACCGGTGACTAAACAGTGTCTGAACCAATAGTTTAAAAAAAAGAGCCTCAAAACGATGGTGAATGACATTAAAGAATGGCATTTTTATATATATTAAAAAAAAAAAAAATTTAAGTATACTTAAATAGATATAAGTAAATACAAATTTACATAACAAATTCACAATAACACCTACGCCACCTAACCCAACTACAATAATTGAACACTAAATAACAGTTACAGTATTAATAACAGCAAAGTAGTCTGTATTCTTGGTATGCTACAAACCCGCTATTGATTTGCAGAAATATGATCAAATTTTTTGAGGCGAAACCCCTCGTGAAAGAAGAACGCCGTCATGTTTACAGCTGTGAGAACTGTATCTGTCAGATTTACAACACGTCAATTCATCCACTTCTCCCGAAAAAGTGGCCAATGAAGTGTGAGAAGACTATGTATATTTTATAGTTACCTACACAATGTGTATCTAAACACGTCATCAATTTATAATTGAAAGGATTGTTACTGCCGCTTCCATAGACATAAGTGTGTATTTTACAAACTATAAATGTATTGTTTAGCTACTTGTGTGTATTTATTTATTTAAAAATGGCGGGTGCTGGTGTTTGGCGTGCGTTCGGCCAATCAGGAACACTAACGTCACGGATAGTTCCTATAGCGCTGGTTTATACCGACTCTGAAGGAGGAGTAAATTAGTTCCTCCAAAAGGAGTTCCTAGAACTAAAATCGTTCCCAGTTCCTGCGGTGCGAACACGCCAACATCCGGGAACTCCCGCCAATAGTTCTAGCAACTATGAGAAGGATCCTCTGGTGCGAAAGCCCCTATTGGCCCCGGGTTTCGGTACCCAGTATTCCACATCAGACAGAGGAAGTGACATCAGCGCACCTCTTTCAGCACGTTCCCCACCATCTCTCGATACACCTTCTCCACGGCCATGGACAGGCTCTCGGCGTCGGCGTCTCGGCTCGCGGCCGCCGCGTTCACCAGCTCCAGGAACGTCCATACGCTCAGAGCGTCGCGCGACTGAAGCTCCTCGAACTCCACACAGCTCAGCTCCACCGTCATCACACTACTCACCTTCCTCAGCAGATACTCCGCCTGACCGGGCCACGCACAGAGAGTACCATAAACATTATCAAAACACGGCCACATCGAAACTATGTTTAATAATGAAAAACGTTTGCAAAACATTGAAACAACATCTAACGCATCAAAATGGTTGTTTAAAGTCTAACAATGTTAACTAAATACTTTTTTATTTGAATGTATATTTTTTAGTGCTGTCAAATCGATTAATCGCGATTAATTGCACATACATAAAATTTTGTGTTTATATAATATACACACACACATATAAATATATTTACACACATATATAAACAAACTTTTATGTTAGAATCGATTAATCGCGATTAATTAATTTGACAGCACTAATATTTTTGCATCTATATAAGCTCATTTACATACGTATATAAGTATAAATATTTCAATTATTATATATTTATATTATTATTAAATATTTATTTAAATATATATGAAACGTGTGTATATACTCAAAATATATTTATATATAAATAAATTAGTGCTATCTTATCGATTAATCGCAAATAATCGCATCTAACAAGAAAGTTTGTAAATATATAATATATATACATACATATATATGCAGTATATGTATACAGTATATATATATATATATATACACACGTATATATATACAAACTTTTATGTTAGATGTGATTAATCGCGATTAATCGATTAGACAGCAATAAAATAAATATATAATTATATTTACATAACATCAAAAAATAATAAATAAAAAACATTGAAACAACATTTAACGCTAAATGGTTGTAAAAAGGTTAAAAATTGTTAAATATTTTTTTATAAATATAAATATATATGAAAAATGCATTTAAAATATATTTAATTTGTATTTAAATTTTAACACTGAAAAAAGTTTTGAAACGTTTAACGCTTCATGGCTGTAAAAATAACAAAATACTGTAAAAATAAAGTACATAAGGTTGACAAAAAAATTCTATTTTGTATATTTTTATGTCAAAAGAAAAAAGTTTAAACAATGTCCCAAAATCAATGTTGCTTCAATTTGCAACAAAATTCAACAGTGATTCAACCTTCCTCGTAAACACTGAAATGCAGACTGGGATCAGAATAATGTCAAGGGACGTAAATGAAAAAATAAATCGAGTTCTTTTTGATTTCATGCTGATGGTCAAACTGGTTTTTGAAACATGCTAGCTGGTTTGTTGCTGGTCCGAGGTGGTTTACCAGTGAAGAAGACCAGCTAATGATGAATCTGGACGTGCATCAACTCACCTCCTCCGGCACGAGAGCGAGAGGGTATTTGTCGTCCGCCAGAAAGTTGAAGAGACACCAGAGTCGGAGAGCGTCCTGATTGGCCAGAACCCGGGGTGTGTCGGGACGGTAGTTTTTCTTGGAACACAGAGTCCAGCAAAGCTCGTCGACTTCTTCTTTAACGAACGTCCCCTCCGTCACCTGACCACACAGCAAACGCAACACCATCTGAATGTTTCTATGCAAAGTTGCAAATTTAAATTGGAATATCGCGTATAACATTTGCGAATAAAGCAACTTTTCCATCCCATCCCAACAAGCAATTTTGCGTTTAAAAGACGTCTAATAGCGTCCAAACACAGCCCTGACGTCTCAAACAAGGCTAATTTTGGGCTGTCAGTGAAAATTTTATTGACGTCTAAACCATCGCCCAAGAATAGACTCGTCATCAATTAGATCACAAAGAAATTAAATGAGTGAAGAAATGAAACCAAACACATTGTGATCACTGTTGACTTTTCTTACATGATGGAATATCATACATCTCGCAAGTTATTTTGGCAAAAACGACATGTAACCAAATTCAAGGTTATTTTGGCTAGTTACTCATAGCCGGACTGAGTCTATAGTTAATCTAGACGGTGAAATGATGGCTATTGCACGCTGGGATGTGTTCAAGAGAACAATATCGTCACTTCCTTGAACAAAATATCAGTAATAAAACTGTAAGTTTCTGCAATGTGGTTCTTTTTCCCTCCATCATAAACGAGTATGTCGCGCGTCAGACGAAACACAATAAACGCTGTCATGTTCTCTAGCGTTCGGATGCTGTAGTTCGGGAACACACTTGTGTGTGTGTGACTTCTGGAGGGAGTTAAACCCAATCATTCTGATCACACACTTCGACTCTGGCGTTTCAGAAACACCAAACCAACATTTGAGACGCTGCGACGCCATTGGTCCACTGGTTACTCCAGTTATCCAATTACAGCCTCCGCTGAGGCAAAGTCACATGACTTTATGAGGGATTTATTCAGTAAATGTGTTTAAGTCTTAGTTTATATGCATGTCTTATCGGATATTTTAGAATTCATGCGCATCTTGGTATTTCCATCCAGCATTTTTTTAATGCGTTATCCCATAATGCGCATAAAATAGTAAAAAACTTCAAACTTGTGTCTCCTCTAGAGTTTCTGAAGAGATCTCCAACCCGATCTCACGGCAATTCGTACGAATTTTAAGACGTGGCTAATGCGTACGAATTCATACGACTTCACTCGTACGAGTTTTGCTAAATTTTAACGAGTTGGCCAATTCGTATGAATTCGTACGAATGACCTACCCCTGACCCCGCCCCTAAACCTACACATCACTGGGGTTTAGACAAATCGTACAAATTAGCCACCTCGTACGAATTCGTACAAATTGGTTGTGAGATAGCGCTGAGATCTCAAACTGATTTGACTCGTCCAATGACCTGAGCCGCTCTCCACATTGATTTATAGCTCTAAACACTTACTGGATTGAGATAATTTTGGGATAAACATCCGAGATGAAGTTGGTGATCAGTGTTGGGGAAACTCATTACAAGTAACTTGAGTTACGTAATCAGATTACTTTTTTAAGTAACTAGTAAAGAAACACATTACTTTTCAAATGTAGAACAAAATATCCGACATACTTTTTCAAATGAGTAACGTAAGTAACTTTGTTTTCCCATTTATTGACTGACAGGCGTTGTGTGTGAACATGATGGTTATTGTAGTTCTAGACTGAATGTGAGTGTGCGTTTACTCATCTCACTTGCACAAAAAAAGATGAAATATTCCTCAAAATGAATAAAATCAGTGAAATGCAGAATCAGAATACTATGCAAACCTCCAATAACTAAATATGTTAAATAAAACATGCATTTAATCTCACATTTTTGACCAATGTACATGCTTCTGACCTTCGATGATTCAGTTAAACAATGAACAAAAATGACTATAGATTTTTTTTTTATTGGTAAAGTAAGTGTTAAAAAAAGGTGAAAAAAAAGTTACGCAAAAGTAACGCAACACATTGCTTTTATAAAAAACTAAGTAACACCATTAATTACTTTTTCAGGGAGTAACGCAATATTGTAATGCATTACTTTTCAAAGTAACTTTCCCCAACACTCCTCATGAGTGTTGAATGAGCCTCTTTGAGTGTGTGTTTGTGTTTCTCCACATTGTTTTTATAGCCCTAAACACTTAATGGACTTATTTTGGGATAAACATCCGAGACAAAGTTAGTCGTTCAGTGAATCGTAACTCAAGTCTCATGAGTGTGTGCTTGTGTTTCGGTACCTTGTCCAGTATGAACTGGTTCAGGTAAGGCATGTACCCCTGGCTGGATACGGGACCGTCATCATCGTCGCTGAAGTGTCTCTCGAGGGCCGCCGGATCGTGAGGAATCCGCAAAACACTGTGAAGGTTATGAGACAAAACCTGTGCGCACACACACACACACACACACACACACATACACACACACACACACAGAGAGAGAGAGTCTGACTGCAGCTTTTGTTTGATACCAATCTGCCTAAAGCCACAGAGCGTGAGTCAGATTAACTAGAACAGCAGTTTCATATGAGGACTTAGTCATGATAGTGAACTACAGACCAAAACTTCACTCACTTTACAGCCTCATACACTGATGTGTTGAGAGGAAACATTAAGTGCGCACTTGAAAAACACTAACGTACACAACATTTGCATATAATACAGAAAGGTGTTATTATAAGTTAGGTAAATATTACATACGGTTGAATTATTCACTTTATCAATCACTTTTTACTTCGTGGACATCCATAAAGTGAGATTTAGTACCATTCTGGAGATACTATAGTTTGGTAAGTTCACAACAGACACACACACACACACGCACACACACATACACATACATGCAGTCAAACACCTGTCTCTTTCTAACACACACACACACACATCTGTCTCACCTTGAGCTGTGATTTGGACACTTTGCCGCTGTCTTCGGTGTCCAGGGACGTGAAGGCGTACCAGATACTCTTCAGCAGAGCAGCTCTCAGCGCCATGTTTCAAACCTGATGATTTTACACTCTTATTTTCTCCTCTCCTTCATTCTCTCTGCAAGTGTGTCCACATCCTGTGTGTGTTTGCTGAACTCTGGCGCCCCCTGTCTGTGGACCCGCTTCTGACACATGCAGTGTGTTTACTAGGGCTGCACGATTACTATTGAGATTATTTTGGTCAGTATTGTTATTTAACATGATTACTCATTGAAACATACATACATTTGTTCAACGTTTGTTAAAAAAAGTGTTTTAACAGACAGACAGACAAATATACAGATGGATAGATAGATAGATAGATAGATAGATAGATAGATAGATAGATAGATAGATAGATAGATAGATAGATAGATAGATAGATAGATAGATAGATAGATAGATAGATAGACATATAAATGGACAGACAGAGAGATAGACAGACACATAGACAGACAGATTGACAGACAGACGGATAGACAGACATAAATAGACACACACATATAGACAGACAGACAGACAAAAGATAGACAGCCATAAATAGACAGACAGACAGATAGATACACACATATAGACAGACAGACTGACAGATAGATAGACAGACAGACATATACAGATAGATAGATAGACACATATAGACAGATAGATAGACACATAGACAGACAGACATATAGATATAGATAGACAGACACATAGACACACACATAGACAGACAGACATATACATATAGATGGACAGACAGACAGACATATAGACAGATAGATAGACACATAGACAGACAGGCA
>JAPDVR010000020.1:1398768-1451268 GCA_026230005.1 Gila orcuttii | reverse complement strand
ACACACACACACACACACACACACACACACACCCCACAGGCTCTCTGAGTCTGAGACTGACTGACACACACACACACACACACACACACACACACACACACACACACACACACACACACACCCCACAGGCTCTCTGAGTCTGAGACTGACTGACACACACACACACACACACACACACACACACACACACACACACACACCCCACAGGCTCTCTGAGTCTGAGACTGACTTAAAACAAAAAGAAGTCGCAATTCACACTTAAACACTTAAGCATTACAGTTAAGCATTAGACTATTAAAGTGTTGATAATGAAGGAATTACATAATGTAAGCTACATGTAGTGATATTTCTGTCATGAAACTTTATTACTAAATATTTCATTTCAATAATTCATTCAATTTCAATAAGTTGTTCTTTTTTATTCAAATAAACGTCGAACCACAGTGCTTCGTTGTGCTGCTGTTAAACTAGGCCTAAATAACATTTATAGAATAATTATGAACTTAAATGAAACATTATTGCAACATTTCGACAAATAAATTATTGATAAATAAATTATAAATACTGCTTTTGAATTATTACTGCTAAATTATTATAAATTACTGCTTTGACTTATTTGGAAATTGCCATAGTTCTAGTATTTCATCCTTACTGTTAATTGACATTAGCCCCGCACTTACGTTTCAAAATGCGGCAATTGCGGCTGTTTTGCTAAATGTCCCTTTGCGCCACCTGGCGGCCATTTCGCGAACGACTTTGAAATGCGACTAGTTTATTTTTGCCGCGGTGGATTTGCCGCGGCACGAGTCGCGGCGGTAATAGGCATTCTGGTTGGCTACCTACTGTACAGATAGATAGATAGACAGACAGACAGACATATACAGGTCCTTCTCAAAAAATTAGCATATTGTGATAAAGTTAATTATTTTCCATAATGTAATGATAAAAATTAAACTTTCATATATTTTAGATTCATTGCACACCAACTGAAATATTTCAGGTCTTTTATTGTTTTAATACTGATGATTTTGGCATACAGCTCATGAAAACCCAAAATTCCTATCTCAAAAAATTAGCATATTTCATCCAACCAATAAAATAAGTGTTTTTAATACAAAAAAAGTCAACCTTCAAATAATTATGTTCAGTTATGCACTCAATACTTGGTCGGGAATCCTTTTGCAGAAATGACTGCTTCAATGCGGTGTGGCATGGAGGCAATCAGCCTGTGGCACTGCTGAGGTGTTATGGAGGCCCAGGATGCTTCGATAGCGGCCTTAAGCTCATCCAGAGTGTTGGGTCTTGCGTCTCTCAACTTTCTCTTCACAATATCCCACAGATTCTCTATGGGGTTCAGGTCAGGAGAGTTGGCAGGCCAATTGAGCACAGTAATACCATGGTCAGTAAACCATTTACCAGTGGTTTTGGCACTGTGAGCAGGTGCCAGGTCGTGCTGAAAAATGAAATCTTCATCTCCATTAAGCTTTTCAGCAGATGGAAGCATGAAGTGCTCCAAAATCTCCTGATAGCTAGCTGCATTGACCCTGCCCTTGATAAAACACAGTGGACCAACACCAGCAGCTGACATGGCACCCCAGACCATCACTGACTGTGGGTACTTGACACTGGACTTCAGGCATTTTGGCATTTCCTTCTCCCCAGTCTTCCTCCAGACTCTGGCACCTTGATTTCCGAATGACATGCAAAACTGAGCAACAGTCCAGTGCTGCTTCTCTGTAGCCCAGGTCAGGCGCTTCTGCCGCTGTTTCTGGTTCAAAAGTGTCTTGACCTGGGGAATGCGGCACCTGTAGCCCATTTCCTGCACACGCCTGTGCACGGTGGCTCTGGATGTTTCTACTCCAGACTCAGTCCACTGCTTCCGCAGGTCCCCAAGGTCTGGAATCGGTCCTTCTCCACAATCTTCCTCAGGGTCCGGTCACCTCTTCTCGTTGTGCAGCGTTTTTTGCCACACTTTTTCCTTCCCACAGACTTCCCACTGAGGTGCCTTGATACAGCACTCTGGGAACAGCCTATTTGTTCAGAAATTTCTTTCTGTGTCTTACTCTCTTGCTTGAGGGTGTCAATGATGGCCTTCTGGACAGCAGTCAGGTCGGCAGTCTTACCCATGATTGCGGTTTTGAGTAATGAAACAGGCTGGGAGTTTTTAAAAGCCTCAGGAATCTTTTGCAGGTGTTTAGAGTTAATTAGTTGATTCAGATGATTAGGTTAATAGCTCGTTTAGAGAACATTTTCATGATATGCTAATTTTTTGAGACAGGAATTTTGGGTTTTCATGAGCTGTATGCCAAAATCATCAGTATTAAAACAATAAAAGACCTGAAATATTTCAGTTGGTGTGCAATGAATCTAAAATATATGAAAGTTTAATTTTTATCATTACATTATGGAAAATAATGAACTTTATCACAATATGCTAATTTTTTGAGAAGGACCTGTACATATAGATAGATAGACAGACACATAGACAGACACATAGACAGACAGACATATACATATAGATAGATAGATAGACAGACATACAGTATACATATAGATAGACATACACATAGACAGACAGACTGACATATAGAAAGATAGATAGATAGACAGACAGACATATAGACAGATAGACATATACATATAGATAGATAGATAGACAGACATACAGTATACATATAGATAGATAGACAGACAGACAGACAGATAGACAGACATACAGTATACATATAGATAGATAGACACACAGACAGACAGACAGACATACACATAGACAGACAGACTGACATATACACAGATAGATAGACAGACAGACATATACATATAGATAGACAGACATATAGACAGATAAATAGATAGACAGACATATACACAGATAGATAGACAGACAGACATAGATAGACAGACATATACATATAGACAGACATACACATATAGACAGACAGACTGACATAGATAGATAGATAGAGATAAATAGATAGATAGATAGATAGATAGATAGATAGATAGATAGATAGATAGATAGATAGATAGATAGATAGATAGATAGATAGACACATATAGACAGACAGAGAACGACTGGACTGGATGCAATATCATTTGAGACTTGCATCCTTTCTTTCATGGCTTATTAATTGATTGACCTGCCCAAAAAACAAAAAAATTATTATTATTTATTTTTTTTTACACAAAATAGGCCTAAAAAAGCTAAATAACTATATTTATTTCTGAGATTATATCAAATTAATTAAAAATACTGCATAATGAAATCACACGACAACAATGAAGCATACTCCTTTTTAACATAATGTTTTTAAAAATAACAGGCCATATACAGTATATACACTACACACAGCCGTAACACACAAACACTTAAACACAGCACTGACAGACGCAGTGTCATCACGTGTCCTGAACACACACCTGGATACACTCGCACCTGTGGAAATGAGGTGATGTTATGATACGATCACGTCAGATGATTTCTGTCACACACAGAGATGTGTTAATTGTTGCTGAGTGTTTAGCGCTCAGGGGTGTGTGTGTGTGTGTGTGTGTGTGTGTGTGTGTGTGTGTGTTCATATCCGCTGCTGCTGAGTGACGGTTAAACGTGATCCTCCTTCAAAGTTTCACAAACACACGTGTGTGTGTGGGCTGTGCTTCATACTGTAATAACGATTATAATATTTTATTAATGTTTTTAAAGCACTGCATAACGTCCCCAAATTACATTGCAGACATTTTCCCTTCATATCCGGCAAGATCCACCAATAGAGATTTTTAAGTCTCAGTTGAAAACTTATCTTTATAACTTATCTTTTAGTTAAGGGTATTCTGTACATTGTTGTAATAACTTATTTTTATTTAGTTTTCTTTCTCTCAACACTGATCTCACTGCAAAAAATGCGTTTCTTACTTGGTATTTTTGTCTTGTTTCCAGTCCAAATTTCTAAAAAATCTTAAATCAAGATGCATTTACTAGATGAGTAAAATGCTATAAGAAATTATGTCTTGTTTTCTGTGTGTGTGTGTGTGTGTGTGTGTGTGTGTCTGTGTGTGTGTGTGTGTCTGTGTGTGTGTGTGTGTGTCTGTGTGTGTGTGTGTCTGTGTGTGTGTGTGTGTCTGTGTGTGTGTGTGTGTGTGTGTGTGTGTGAGTGAGTGTGTGTGTGTGTGTGTGTGTGTGTGTGTGTGTGTGTGTGTGTGTGTGTGTGGGGGGGGGGGGGGGGGGGTGGGGGGGGGGGGTTCTATGGGGGTAAGAAAAATAACCTTGTTTCTGTTTGAATTAAGATTACTCCATTGGCAGATAATTTAGCTTTTTTTAAGCAACATCTCACTTAATTTAGATTTATTTACCCAAAAAACAAGACATAATATCTTGTCATTTTACTCATCTAGTAAATGCATCTTGATTTAAGAATTTTTAGATATTTGGACTGGAAACAAGACAAAAATACTGAGTAAGAAAAGCATTTTTTTGCTGATCTCACTATACAGTTGTGAGGGTGTGTGTGTAAGAGTGTGTAGGCATGCCTTTATTGGCTAGGTTGTGAAGCACTTTGGGCAACAATGTTGCTATTAAATGTGCTATATAAATAAATAAAAGATGAAAGTTGAAGTAATACAGTTGTGTCATTGGATACGGTTGTTTCCCGTCTCTCGGCGTGTTTTGGGAGTCGGACCGGGATCGGGATGAACAGATGATGATGACAGAGCTTCACGTTCCTCCGCGGACATCAACATGATGATGAGTGATTCCTGAGTGTGTGTATGTATGTGTGTGTGTGTGTGTGTGTGTGTGTGTGTGTGTGTGTGTGTGTGTGTGTGTGTGTGTGTGTGTGTGTGTGACAGATTTAGTCAGATAGACAGAACAATATAGAGACAGATAAACAGACACATGGATGGATGGAAAGATAGATAGATAGGAGAGAGAGAAAGAGAGAGAGAGAAACAAACAAACAAACAGACAGATAGATAGCAGAGAGAGAGAGAAAGAAAGAAACAGACAAATATATAGATAGATAGTAGAGAGAAAGAGAGAGAGAGAGAAAGAAAGAAAGAAACAGACAGACAGACAGACAGACAGACAGATAGACAGATAGATAGATAGATAGATAGATAGACAGACAGACAGACAGACAGACAGATAGATAGATAGATAGATAGATAGATAGATAGATAGATAGATAGATAGATAGATAGATAGATAGATAGATAGATAGATAGATAGGCACACCCATCACACTCATACTCGTCATCATCTGTAAATCGGGACTCACTGGAGATGTTCGTGATGATGAGCTGTAGTGTGTGATGACAGATCTGAGATCAGTAAACAGCCTTTCTGCACCGCTGTAATCTCACACTCAACACAAAACAAGCATCTCTGAGACTTCCTGAGGCTCATCCTGCCTTTGAACTGTTCATGTCAGTAAACACACACACACACACACACGGACGCACACACGCACGCACACACGGACGCACGGACGCACACACACACACACACACACGCACGCACGCACACACACACACAGGTACGCACGCACACACACACACACACACACACACAGACGCGCAAACACACACACACACACAGGCACGCACACACACACACACACACAGGGCGGGCCACGGCTCGACAGGTAAAGCGCTGGGAGCTCACCTGTAACATCACTCAGGTGTGTGAAGACAGCAGAGGTGTGTGTTCCTCAGGTACGTTGTCTTTCAATCCTTCCTTTTGTTGTGCCTGTAATAATGCAGCAAACATTAAAATAAGACTCGTTTGTGCAGGTCAAGTTTAAACTTAAACAATAACAGATCAGTTGAGCTGCAGTTTAGGAATGAATCTGTATGAATCGTTTAATGTTGATGTGCAGAACAAGATGCTTTAATGTTGAGTCTAATATCTAATCCATTTTAATACTGCAATAAATGTAGATTTAAACGATCAGTTTGTACAGTATTAGTACATATACAGATATAACAAAAAATATAAAATGTATTGCATATATACACTGTAATCTGCTTTTGAGATTATTGATATATATATATTTCTTCGTTTGTTCTCTAAGCCTTTGGCTATTATATATAGTTTGTGTTAAAAGTAGGGTTTTTTGTATATTATACATAAATATGCATGTATGTTACTTTGAATATATTTGATTTATGGAATATTGAAGTTATATAAAGTTATATACACACTCACATTCTGAGATAATTTTTTCTTGTTTTAGGCCTAAAACTTACTTTTTATTTACATATAACTGGTTAAATATATTCCGAATTGTTACAATTTCTTATTTCAGTAAAGTTGTTTTTTTTAGGATTTATATTTGCATTGTTTAATATTCATGCATTTCTGAAAAATAAAGAAAATTATGTTTTAACTGGTGCTACACGCTCAGATTTATTTAAAATGATCTTTGTTTTCCTCAAGTCTGCATCAGCGGCTTTGCTAATAAACGTCTCGCAAGCATTTACACAAGAAGTGTGCGGGGCAGTTTGTCTTTGAAGCTGTACGACATGTTTTCAACGTCAATTTTTCTCCTTAATTCGACCACTTCGCAGTTGAGGGGAATTCCTCTGAGAGACAGATTAGACATCATTTAATGATTCGCCTCGAGCTCAAACACACAAGACAAGCGCAGATATGTCTTTAAATCAAAAAAGAGGGATTAAATCAGCCGTTTATTTTGAGTTCTAGCACATTCTGCTTTGCTCCCGTAACTCGTGTGTTGTACACAATGTCGTGAATTAGAGACGGATTACATGTTCTCACACTGCCTTATCTTTAGGCCAGAAACATGCTAATGTTTGCCCAACACATTACAAACAAACTTTATTTACCTTAAAAAGTCTGTTAATAAACCTAATGTGTTATTATTTGGCAATCTAGAATGCAACAGCACAAGAAACCAGAGACGTTTGCATATGTTTTGGGTCTTTTCCCCAGTATTTTATGTCAAATCCGTGTTAATTGCAAGGACCAGCCGCAGGTTTATCCTGCGTATTTGAACCTCAGACTAAGCGGTTATTAAGTTAATCTGGAGTGTGTTTGAAGTCTTCTGGTCTAAACTCAAGTCTGTCTCTCTCAAAATCCTTCACAGGGCTTTCAAAGAGCAGCAGAAGCCGTTTTCCGAGCGTCTGTCATTGAGACCGGGGAAGAGGATGATGCTTCCTCGCTTCAGGAAACGCACGCTAATCCATCAGTCTTAGATAAACTTCCTAGGGCTTGGCTTTCATTTATGAACGAACGACACCAATAGCAACTCCACACCTCAAAATGGACCCGTCTCATTGCCGTTTGGGCAGGAGCAGTAGGTATTGTGCGCCCTCTGGTGGTTACAGAGGGAATGACGTCCACTCAGATCCGCTAGGTCGCTCGCTACCGCTGTTCTTATACCCGACTCACGTCGAGCAGCGAGTCTACGACGGCTCGTACTGTGGCGGCACGTCACTACTGTCGTATCTCCCGCCGTTCCACGGCAGCTTTGGCGTCTACGAATGCCCATTCGAGCCCGCCTTCATCCAGAAACGGAACGAGAGGGAACGCCAGCGAGTGAAGTGCGTGAACCAGGGATACGCTAAGCTACGCGACCACCTGCCCAACGCAACCACGGACAAACGGCTGAGCAAAGTGGAGACGCTGCGCGCGGCCATCCGCTACATCAAATATCTACAGGAACTGGTGGAGAACGCGGGCAGCGCAGAGGAGAACGCAACGGCGTCGCCGCTTTCCATTTCCGAATCGTCTTCTGAGGAGTCTGTTGGGAGTTAAAGACGTTCAGAAAACATTGTATCCTGGCGACTTTTATCATGCACCAACTTTGATTCTGAGTGATTCTCAAGCATGTATTAGCATGTGTTTCAATAGGGGCTTTCGCACTGGGTAGTTATAGGAACTCGCCACTAGGGTGTTGACCCGAGAACTAATGGTTCGCTTAGGAACGTTTTCCTGGTTGCGTTCGCAGCGCCAGTAGGAACTCTGAGTGACGTAAGACACGCTTGTTGTTGAGACTTTTATTTTGACGGCGCTGAGAATGACAACACACAGCGCTCACATTCTCCTGTTCATTAGTTTACGATCTGTCTAACAGTCCTGTCTAATACACTATAAGAACTGTTATACATAGAAAGTAGACAGTAATAAAGTTATTAGCGTATGCGTGTGTTTAATGTCCAGTGTTGCTGAGCAGAAATACATATTCATGTTTCTCTTGGTCTCCTCAAAGTTGCGTTGGATTTTCTCCTCAGTGTAAAGATTAAGAGCTTCATCTATCACTGTTTTACATGTTTGTGGAGTAAATATATAGGCTATAATCTGTGTGTTTACACCATGGTTTTTAAAAATGTCGGGTGCTGGTGTTTGGCGTGCGTTCACGTCACAGATAGTTCCTATAGCACTGGTTTAGACCGACTCTGAAGTAGGAGTAAATTAGTTCCTCCAAAAGGAGTTCCTAGAACTAAAATCGTTCCCAGTTCCTGCGGTGCGAACACGCCAACTTCCGGGAACTCCCGCCAATAGTTCTAGCAACTATGAGAAGGATCCTCCGTGCGAAAGCCCCTATAGATGCAAATCCACAATTTCTAATTCAAAACGAGACATTAAAAAAAAAAGTGTCAGACGTCATTAAGACTGGCCTTTAATAAACCAATGAAATCTTCAGAAATTAGATAAATGAGTTAGGCCAGTTTATTTATACAGCACATTTCATACACTATGGTGATTCAAAGTGCTTTACACAGAAAGGAATTAAAATAATCACAAAATAAAAGCAAGAAAAATTAAAACAGTTAAAAAAGGCATTAAAAGAGATATAAAGATGAAATTTAAAAGAGTACAAAGATGATACACAGATAAACTTCTCATCTGGCAATTTGCAAAACATCATATTTTTCACAGCTGCTTGTTTTACTGTGAGATTTTCCCATGTTGATGCGCCTGAGTAATCTATTCGACGTCTCCAGTAGATTAGATTTTTCCCTAAAACCTTTACTAGGAAAGGAATCGGTCCAGTCCGCACCCCACAGAACAAATTTGGCCCCCGACCTCGAGTTTCACATTAAAGCACTTCTCCACCACAGACTCAGGTCATCAACATGGTCTCTCACTTTCCCAATGAACATTAAATTAGTTAAATGTTTTGGAGGTTGCTTGTGTGAAGTCTCCCAGTGAGAGTGTGTTTTGCAGACTGGGACACGAGGGCACAGGGGTCACAACGCCCAAAAAAGCCTTGAAATCAACACGACGGCCAGTTTCTGACCTTGAACTTTCTGCAATCGCTCTGTGATTATGTGTACTGTGATTTTAAACTTCCTAAATTCAAATAAACCTTAAATTATACTTGGAATGAGACTGTTTTCACTTTTTGTTCTCCAGGTTTTGTTGTTGAGGTTTTATGTCTGTTCATTGACACATGTATGACACTGTGATCTTAAAGAAACTAAAGAATTTAAATAATATATATTTTTTAAATTATACATGAATATGAATATATCTATATTTTGAATGTATATATATATATATATATATATATATATATATATATATATATATATATGTATTATTATTAAAATGAATAAACCATATATAAATATAATGTAATAATAATTATGAAATAGGACGTTTTGACAGTTTATGAGATTCACCCATTTGCACTGTTGAGGCATAATAATAATAATAATAAATTGATTTTATATAGCCTTTAAAAGTTGCTTTCTCAAAGTGCTTTACAGGTAAACATAACAACAGAGAAAATTACACACTTTAAATACAAAAATACTCAAAAAAATTAAAAGTTTTGAGAAGAGATTTAAAAGTCACTAATGTATTTGCTTCCCTGGAGAGAATTCCAAAGCTTCGGGGCATAGGAAGAAAATGCTCTATCACCCAATAATCAATGGGACAATGGGACAATCATAAAAAACTGTGACACCAAATTTCACAGTGATTTATCTATGTGCTGATTGGTTTGCCAGCTCAGTGATGTCACAAAGCCCAAACCTAAAAAGCCAATGGGAACATTTCAAAGTTATGACTGTTTATGTCCTGCCTCTTTATCTATGTCTCAGTGACCATAACTGTGTCATGCTCTGTTCTCCTAACACACACACACACACACACACACATATGCATATGAGTGACACACATTGTCTATATTTATTTTTTAAGTCAAACAGCTGCAGTAATAACAACACAAGAGCAGGGAGAGACAGTGAGAGAAACAGATTCAGACAGAGAGAGAGCGGATGGTGGGGACACCTTCATTTGTGAGTCCTGAGAAGACACTGAAGTATTGAGCCGAGTACCTGATCTCCAGCCTTCCTGATCTCCAGAGTCCCTGATCTCCGGAGTTCCTGATCTCCAGAGTCCCTGATCTCCGGAGTACCTGATCTCCAGAGTACCTGATCTCCAGAGTACCTGATCTCCAGCGTTCCTGACCTCCAGCGTTCCTGACCTCCAGCGTTCCTGATTTCCAGAGTCCCTGATCTCCAGCGTTCCTGATCTCCAGAGTCCCTGATCTCCAGAGTTCCTGATCTCCAGAGTCCCTGATCTCCGGAGTTCCTGATCTCCGGAGTTCCTGATCTCCAGAGTCCCTGATCTCCAGAGTTCCTGATCTCCAGCGTTCCTGATCTCCAGAGTCCCTGATCTCCGGAGTCCCTGATCTCCAGAGTCCCTGATATCCAGAGTTCCTGATCTCCAGAGTCCCTGATCTCCAGAGTCCCTGATCTCCAGAGTTCCTGATCTCCAGAGTCCCTGATCTCCAGAGTTCCTGATCTCCAGAGTCCCTGATCTCCAGAGTCCCTGATCTCCACAGTTCTTGATCTCCAGCGTTCCTGATCTCCAGAGTCCCTGCGCCTCCTGCTCTGCTTCCGATCGGATCATGGAGGGCGGTGGCGAAACAGCCATGACCTCCTTTATCATGGATGAAGAGACGCTCAAGAGGAAGCAGAGAGAGAAGCTCAAGAAGCTCCAGGCCACAGGAGGAAACCCCCGGCCCGCACGATCCCTCCTCTTCCTCACGCTGAAGAACCCCTTCCGCAAGGCCTGCATCAACATTGTAGAGTGGAAGTATCCTTTAACAAATCAAAAAATGTTTTTAATTACAATAACGAGTCACTAAACATGTCAGTCAATTTAATGCATGTTGTAAAAGTCATTTTAAGCATCGTTACTCCAGTCTTCAGTGTCACATGATCATTCAAATATGATGATTTAAAACATTTCTGATTATTATCAATGGTGAAGTAAAATGTGCCGCTGCATATTTTTATGGAAATCGTGGTACATTTTTATTTTCAGGATTCTTTGATATATTGAAAGCATTTATTTTAAATAGAATCTTTTGTAACATTAGAAATGTCACTTTTGATTAACTAAATGTGTATTTGCAGAATAGAAATATTAATAAAAAAAAATAATAATAATAACTTACCCCAAATATTTTAATGGTAGTTTATCAGTTTCCACAAAAATAATAAGCAGCAAAAGTTTTATAAAAAGAAATGATATAAAAAAATTACAAATGTCTTTCATAGATCAGCGGTCTTCAAGAAGTTCTCAGTTATGTTTCAGTTTAACATCAACTTAATTAGACTATTTGCTGACATATTGTAACATACTAAACAAACATCTTAATTTACTCTTCGTTTTATCTCATTGCTGCATAGGAGTAACCAAGCATACATTACTAGAGGCGGCAAATATAGAGTCAACAGAAAGTGTTCAAACACAGCAAGCAACTATGAGATGACAGACCGTTAATGAGCTGATTTAGTCATGAGCGTGTGTGTAAATGTCAGTGTTTCAGCACAGCGCTCTGATATTCTGAGAGAACAGCTGTTCTGTCCTCCAGCTCACTAAATACAGACATGCTAAGCTCAGAGAATGCTAGCGCACACACAACAACACACTGAGACGCCATGTAGACCCCTATGGTACAACACACATTATTATAATGTGCATCACTGCAGGAATATCTCTCTCACTTTAAGAGAAGCTGGTTTATTTTCCTGAACGTGACTCTCAGACCGTTTGAAATCATCATCCTCCTCACCATCTTTGCAAACTGTGTAGCTCTGGCCGTTTTCATGCCAATGCCTGAGGAAGATACGAATAACACCAACAGCAACCTAGTGAGTATATCTCTTACACACAAACACACAAGACTCCACCTTAAGACACCTAAGACACCCTATAGACCCTGCCCTCATACACTCCTCTACATATAAACCCCTCCCCAATACCTGTGGACTCCACCTTAAGACACCTAAGACAACCTATAGACCCCGCCCTCATACACTCCTCTACACATAAACCCCTCCCCAATACCTGTGGACTTCACCTTAAGACACCCAAGACAATCTATAGACCCTGCCCTCATACACTCCTCTACATATAAACCCCTCCCGATACCTGTAGACTCCACCTTAAGACACCTAAGACAATCTATAGACCCTGCCCTCATACACTCCTCTACATATAAACCCCTCCCGATACCTGTAGACTCCACCTTAAGACACCTAAGACAATCTATAGACCCTGCCCTCATACACTCCTCTACACATAAACCCCTCCCGATACCTGTGGACTCCACCTTAAGACACCTAAGACAATCTATAGACCCCGCCCTCATACACTCCTCTACATATAAACCCCTCCCGATATCTGTATACTCCACCTTAAGACACCTAAGACAATCTATAGACCCTGCCCTCATATACTCCTCTACATATAAACCCCTCCCGATACCTGTTGACTCCACCTTAAGACACCTTATAGACCCCGCCCTCATACACTCCTCTACACATAAACCCCTCCCGATACCTGTTGACTCCACCTTAAGACACCTTATAGACCCCGCCCTCATACACTCCTCTACATATAAACCCCTCCCGATACCTGTAGACTCCACCTTAAGACACCTAAGACAATCTATAGACCCCGCCCTCATACACTCCTCTACATATTAACCCCTCCCGATACCTGTAGACTCCACCTTAAGACACCTAAGACAACCTATAGACCCCGCCCTCATACACTCCTCTACATATAAACCCCTCCCGATACCTGTTGACTCCACCTTAAGACACCTAAGACAATCTATAGACCCTGCCCTCATACACTCCTCTACATATAAACCCCTCCCGATACCTGTTGACTCCACCTTAAGACACCTTATAGACCCCGCCCTCATACACTCCTCTACATATAAACCCCTCCCGATACCTGTTGACTCCACCTTAAGACACCTAAGACAACCTATAGACCACGCCCTCATACACTCCTCTACATATAAACCCCTCCCGATACATGTGGACTCCACCTTAAGACACCCAAGACAACCTATAGACCCCGCCCTCATACACTCCTCTACATATAAACCCCTCCCGATACCTGTGGACTCCACCTTAAGACACCTAAGACACCCTATAGACCCTGCCCTCATACACTCCTCTACATATAAACCCCTCCCGATACATGTGGACTCCACCTTAAGACACCTAAGACACCCTATAGACCACGCCCTCATACACTCCTCTACATATAAACCCCTCCTGATACCTGTGGACTCCACCTTAAGACACCTAAGACAATCTATAGACCCTGCCCTCATACACTCCTCTACATATAAACCCCTCTCGATATCTGTATACTCCACCTTAAGACACCTAAGACAATCTATAGACCCTGCCCTCATACACTCCTCTACATATAAACCCCTCCCGATATCTGTAGACTCCACCTTAAGACACCTAAGACAACCTATAGACCCCGCCCTCATACACTCCTCTACATATAAACCCCTCCCGATACCTGTAGACTCCACCTTAAGACACGTCTCAACTAAGTCTTCACAGACACTTATAGACTCCACCCACTGTAGACAATAGGGTGATTTAAATGTTTCCATGTGTATATATTGTATTGTATTCTTATAAAAGATTTAACTATATCCTAAATGAACAAGTGGCTAGTTAAAGTCTATCTTCTGGCAGAATGGCTGACACCTAAAGCCTGATATTCATCTCACTAAACCCGTGTAAGCGTGCGTGACCTTGACTCAGGTGACTGAAAGAAGCAGGTGCTGTGACCGCATGCCAATGGGACGCCTGCATGTGTGACGTTTTAAAATTAGACACAAACTCCAACTATAAGCTCTCTCACACACTCCCAGAGCTCTCTCATCACTGCAGTGTTATCTGAAAGACTTTGTGGTTTGTAATACAATTAGTCAGATTGTTTTTTTGCAATCAGGTCAACATCAAAGCATTTGGATGATAATAAACTTGCATCTAGTTTTGTGTTGTGATGAAGCTTATGCATCTATCTATCTATCTATCTATCTATCTATCTATCTATCTATCTATCTATCTATCCATCTATCTATCTAAATGTCAGTAGAAACAAATAGTGTCTCCTTCAAGCTAACATTAGGTGCCATGTTGGTTATGAAATTCTCAGCGTCTGGGTCTGGGTCGTTTTCAAAATGCCTCGACTGAAACCGGAGGAAAGTGTCAGGCTCTAGCAATTCTTTGCCACATTCCCACCAAACACAACGTGTGTAAGTTGCAAGAATATAAAAAGACACGTCATGACAGACATTCAAAGTCAAAACAAAAGAGTTATGAAGTTTAAAAGCAAGCATTGACAGCAAACACCTGGAGTCAGCTGGTTCTCCTGAAGTGCTGACAGCTCCTTCATCTGTGTGTTCTGTGTGTATGTTCACAGGAGAGTCTGGAGTACATTTTCCTCATCATATTCACTATGGAATGCTTCCTGAAGATTGTGGCGTATGGATTACTCTTTCATGCCGATGCTTATTTACGGAACTGCTGGAATATATTAGATTTTGTCATCGTGACAATGGGGTAAGACACACACACACTAACCCTAAACCTACCCATCACACACACAAACACACCCGACCCCTAAACCTACCCATCACACACACACACTAACCCGACCCCTAAACTTACCCATCACACACACACACACACACACACACACACACACACACTAACCCGACCCCTAAACCTACCCATCACACACACACACACACACACACACACACACACACTAGCCCTACCCCTAAACCAACCCATCACACACATACACATACACATACACACACACACACACACACACACACACACACACACACACACACACACACACACACACACACTAGCCCTACCCCTAGACCTACCCATCTCACACACACATACAAACCCGATCCCTAAACCTACCCATCACACACACACACACACACACACAAACCCGACCCCTAAACCTACCCATCACACTCACACACACACACAAACCCGACTCCTAAATCTACCGATCACACAAAACGTTCTGCATTTTTACATTTTCAAAAAAACTCATTCTGTATGATTTATAAGGGTGTGTGGCTCAATTTAGGTCCACAGTGACACGAGTCCCCATGAGTGTGTGTGCATTCAGGTTTAAGTCCCCACCGGGTTAGAAAAACATGTTCACACACACACACACACACACACACACCACTCCCTGAATATAGCCAGAAACACCCAAAGTACACAAACACTACTGTGTGCCGTCCCTCAGGCTGTTCACAGTCGTGGTGGACTTCATCAATAACATCAGTGGCGTTGAGGCGCCAGTGGAACAGAAAGGTGGTTTTGACATGAAAGCCCTCCGAGCGTTTAGAGTCCTTCGGCCCCTGAGGCTTGTCTCTGGCGTCCCCAGTAAGTGACAACACCACCTTCTGCTCACCTTTCTAATGTTTAGAGTTGGCTGGTTAAAGTGTAATATCTCCTCCAGGCCTGCAGGTGGTGATGAGCTCCATACTCAAGTCCATGCTGCCCCTGTTCCACATCTCTCTGTTGGTCTTCTTCATGGTCACTATCTATGCCATCATAGGCCTGGAGCTTTTCAAATGCAAAATGCATAAAACATGTTACCACACTGGCACAGGTAAGACATGATGCAAGTTAGATGTAGTGAACTTGTATAGAACCAGTGTTGGGGAAAGTTACTTTTAAAAGTAAAGCATTAATATTGCATTAATAATAATACTTAGTTACTTTTTATGAAAATTAATGCGCAACATTACATTTGCGTTACTTTTTCTCACCTGGGCTGGGCTTGTTTGTTTTTTAATAACAACAAAAAAAGTTTTATTTTTGGCAAATGTTAAGGCCCTTTCACACCAAAAGTGAAATGCATGAAAAAGGAAATGCATATTTACTCCTGTACAGTAGAGGGCGCCGCTCAAACAAACCTTTCAGCTGCTGTTATTCTGGATTAAAGAACAATAGGAAACAGGAGAAGGAAGTTCGACACTCTTATTTCTAAATCTAAAGTAATTTTTGCTTGTATTGTTGAATTAGATAATTGAAGGTCAGCAGCAAAGACAATGGTTAATAAAGTGAGAATAAATACATAAAGTATATTTGTGTAATTTAATATAATTAATAATAAAAGTTTTGCACAAAATTCTGAGATTGCATTTTACTGTTTTTATTCATTTTGAGGAATACTGAATGTTTTTGTGCAAGTGAGATGAGTAAATGCTTATATTTATTTGAAAAAGTAATTTAGATATTTTGTTGTAAATTGAAAAAGTAATCTGATTACGTAACTCAAGTTACTTGTAAGGAGTTATCCCCAACACTGCATAGAACCAACATCAAAACTTACCTAAATGTTGTCCTTATGCCATCTTGCAAGCACTGGTGTTTCCTTCAATAAATGCAAATTTGATCCATGATCTGAGATCCGTTTTGTCACAGATATCATTGCCACGGGGGACGGCGAGTGTGCGGCTCCGTGCGCTCAGGCTGGTAACGGCAGGCGTTGCCCTCTTAACGGAACCGAGTGCCGTGGCGGATGGCCCGGGCCCAATGACGGCATCACACACTTTGACAATCTGGGTTTCTCCATGCTCACTGTTTACCAGTGCATCACCACTCAGGGCTGGACCGATGTTCTGTACTGGGTCAGTGACACATAAGGGGCTTTCACACTGGGTAGTTCTAGGAACGAGACCCGAGAACTAATGGTTCGCTTAGGAACGTTTTCCTGGTTGCGTTCGTAGGAACTCTGAGTGAAGTAAGACACGCTTGTTGTTGAGACTTTTATTTTGACGCGATGAGAACGACTGAACACACAGTGCTCACATTCTCGATGTTCATTAGTTTACGATCTGTCTATCAGTCCTGTCTAATACACTATTAGAGCTGTTATACATAGAGAGTAGACAGTAATAAAGTTATTAGCGTATGCGTGTGTTTGATGTCCAGTGTTGCTGAGCAGAAATACATAATCATGTTTCTCTTGGTCTCCTCAAAGTTGCGTTGGATTTTCCCCTCAGTGTAAAGATTAAGAGCTTCATCAATCACTGTTTTACATGTTTGTGGAGTAAATATATAGGCTATAATCTGTGTGTTTACACCATGGTTTTTAAAAATGGCAGGTGCTGGTGTTTGGCGAGCGTTCGGCCAATCAGCGAACACTAACGTCACGGATAGTTCCTATAGCGCTGGTTTAGACCGACTCTGAAGGAAGAGTAATTTAGTTCCTCCAAAAGGAGTTCCTAGAACTAAAATCGTTCCTAGTTACTGCGCTGCGAACACGCCAACATCCAGGAACTCCCGCCAATAGTTCTAGCAACTATGAGAAGGATCCTCCGGTGCGAAAGCCCCTATAGAGTAGTGGTTCCCAACCATGGTCATGCAGTACCCCCAGATCCCCAACAGTACACACTTGATTCAACTTGTCAGCTCATTAGTAGAGACTCCAAGGCCTGAAATGGGTGTGGAGACTGTTAAAGGAGATAAAGATAAGATAAAGATAAAGATAAAACGATAAAGGAGACTGTGTCCTGTGGGGATACTCCAGGACCAGGGTTGGGAACCACTGACATAAAGGACTATGCAAGGGATCTGACAGCCGACTCTCGTCTTCCTACAGGTGAATGATGCGATAGGAATGGAGTGGCCCTGGCTGTACTTCGTGACTCTGATTCTCTTGGGCTCGTTCTTCATCTTGAATCTGGTTCTGGGGGTTCTGTGCGGGTAAGTCCTAACATTTGTGGTCTTTTACTCAGTATCACTCTACACGTTATTGTCCACATTTTACAATAATGTTAAAGGGATAGTTCACCCAAAAATGAAAATTAGCCCATGATTTACTCACCCTCAAGTCATCCTTCATTCTTCTTTCAGACGAACACAATTCATTATAAAAGTGCATCTATCCAGGGGCGTCGGACTGGGGGTAAAACCAGTACTGATTACCAGGGCCCCAAGGGGAGAGAGGGCCCTTGAAAAGTCTGGAATATATTTTATTTGGAACATGGGGGCCCATCAGGACTGCCTATACATAGGGCCCGGGATCTTGTGTTACGCCCCTGCATCTATCCATCATAAAAGTGCATCTAAGTGTAATAAAGGCCTTCTGAAGTGAAGTGAAGCGATGCATTTGTGTAAGAAAAACATCTATATTAAAAACTTTATAAAGAAATAAAACTAGCTTCCAGCCAAACGAACATACAAATTCGCCTAAGCGCAACTTATGCGAGTAATGCGACGCACTGGCGATATTTACCTACGCCATGACGCACTACTGTAGATGCACTTTTATCATGGATAGATGCACTTTTATGATGGACAGATGCACTTTTATGATGGACAGATGCATTTTTATGTCATCTTCTTCTGTCTCTCTCTGTCTCTCTCTCTCATCAGCGAGTTCACTAAGGAGCGAGAAAAGAGTTCTCGAAGTGGGGAGTATCAGATACTGCGGGAGCGTCAGCAGTTCGATGAGGATCTGAAGGGATACATGGAGTGGATCACACAGGCTGAGGTCATGGACAATGACCAGGAGGGGCAAGGTGCTCACAAACACTTTAACAAGCTACAGCCATTGAGAACCAAGGCTCATAATCTTGTTAAATGTGGCACAATTGGTCTCCACAGGTCTGCTCCCACTTCAGAAGGATGGATCCGAATCGGAAACTCTCTATGAGCTGGAGGGACTCAACAAACTCATGTTTTATGTGTGAGTTGAGAGATTTACTGTCGGGAATGATTGACTTCGTGTTTGTGTATTTCTAGACCGTATCCGGATCTGATGAAGGACCTGCGCCTGGACATGACGACAGCGCATCCCTGAAGTGTCACTAGTCTCTCCCTTGTGAAGGCCTCCTTCCCTTCACCTCTGTACTGATAAAACATTGTCAAAGTAATTCCAGTTCGCATGTATATGCGGAAGCGACAGAAAATTCTGTATTATGCAGGCCAATGTGTAAAGAAAGATATACATATATACTCATACCTATAGACTAAACACGTGATATGTGCACACCGTCAGTGTTTTCCCTGATTCACGTTTTTGAATTTTACACGGAGATAACTTTTTCAAAAATGTTCAAAACTTGGAACCTATTTCAAAGTTTGCGTTCTCGAGCCACCAGGCACTAGGCGCGTTTCCATTACAGATTTGCGCAAAACTTTAGCGATTATTTCTAAATGTCGACAAAAAGTATAGCGAAATGACCGGGTTTTCTTTCATTTTTTTCCTCTCGCGATCAGTCATTCCAAAAATCATGGCGACGGTCGTTGGTAGGTTTATGTACATCTCAGCCACCGCACTGGCCATTATTAATAATCGAAGGTTTCTGGGTGTTTCTCCCTCATTTCAACTTCGAGGTCTTGATTGTGGCATTTCTTTGAGTTTAGAATTCATTCTCTTTGTTTAGAATGCAGTATTCCTGTAACTCTTTTGTCTTTTATGAATTTAATAAACAACTCCAAACACACCGCGTCTTCTACATCAGGTGACTGTAAATGCGCAAAAACTGTTTCCATTGCAGTTTTGCGAAATATTTCTTTTTTGAATTGCCTGAAAAACCACCTCATGCGAGCGTCAAAACTTTTTTGCAATAAATGGGAGTTTTTGCGAAATTGATGTGTTTCCATTGGGCGTATTTTCAATTTGCGCGATTTGAAGGGTAATGGAAACACGGCGACTGTTGTGGTGCAAATGAACGTCCAGAGCGCATTAAAAGTTTTCTGTTTGAGCAGTGTCGTGTTAGCGCCCGCTAAGTTAATAGCTAATGATCTTTACAACTGACAACTTTACCTGGACAATAACTTTATTCTAGAGCTGCTGTAAAGCCAAAACAATCTCTGTTACTTAAATTTCCTATTATCACTGTAAAGCTGCTTTGAAACAGTCCATATTGTTAAAAGCGCTGTAGAAATGGAGACCTAACTTGCTTTGAATTTCTCTCTGCGTGTGTTTTCCAGTCGACACGCTCGTCGATGGAACCGATTCTTTAGGAGGAGGTGTCGTGTGTGGGTGAAGTCCAGGTTGTTCTACTGGCTGGTGATTCTGCTGGTGTTATTCAACACTCTGGCAATCGCAACCGAACACCATGATCAGTCCGAGGCTCTCACCAACTTCCAAGGTTCAACTTCTGCCATCATTTACTCACCCTCAACTCATTTCAAAACTATGACGTCTTTCTTCTGTGGAACACAAAAGAATATGTGGATTGTTATGGCCACAGTTCCCAAAAGTCTAACATTTTGCTAAAAGCCACTAATGAACATCCAACAACCCAAGTTGATTTTAGCTGGATTTCCCATAAGGGTATATATTTATATTGCTTTACCTCATTTGCAGACAATACCAATAAGGTGCTGTTGTCTCTGTTTGCGGTGGAGATGTTTCTGAAGATGTACGCAATGGGGCTGCCATCTTACTTCATGTCCCTCTTCAACCGCTTCGACTGCTTTGTGGTTTCTGTGGGGATCCTGGAGCTCATTCTCGTCCACATGGACATAATGTCTGTCATGGGGATCTCCATACTGCGTTGTATTCGGCTTCTGCGTCTCATCAAAGTAACAAGGTATGTGATTCTCTCACCGTGAAGACGAGAAGAACCAGGCGTGTATGTGTGCATGAGAATTGATCAGAACTGTGCGTGATTTCAGGTACTGGACGTCGCTCAGTAATCTTGTGGCGTCTCTCTTGAACTCTGTGCGCTCCATCGCCTCCCTGCTTCTGCTCCTCTTCCTCTTCATCGTCATCTTCGCTCTGCTCGGCATGCAGGTTTTCGGGGGGAAGTTTAATTTTCCAGATGAGTATGTGAGACGAAGCAACTTTGACAATTTTCCTCAGGCTCTGATCACGGTTTTCCAGGTAAATTTATCATTCATAGACAGTAAAAAAAAAAATTGGGTTATTTTTTAACCCAACTGTTGGGTTACACATATTGGGTCGCTATGTTGGGTTATTTTCAAAAAATGTTGGGTCATTTTTAAAATCGTTGCGTAATTTCTAGTAATAACCCGGCTGTTGGGTTAAAAACGTATGTTGTATGTACACTTGTGTATTTTGAATTTATGTACACAATTATGTATATTTACATTAAATTCTAGCCTCCCCAATATTTTGTTCGTAATTTTAAAATATTTGTTGAGACGTATTTATTGTTTTATACAAACAAACAATCTGCATTTAAAAACGAAGTGTATTTTATTTATTAAAATGTCATAAATAAATATAAATAGTTCATGCATTGGGTTAAAATAACCCACAGTTGGGAAGGTGCTATACCATCCCATAGTTGGGTTACTCGTTGGGTTATTTTTAACCCAACATTATTAAGTGAGTATGATAAGCGAGATGTTTGGATCCACACAACCAAACCGTTGGATTACACATATTGGGGCACTATGTTGGGTTAATTTAAAAAATCGTTGGGTAATTTCTAGTAATAACCCGGCTGTTGGGTTAAAAACATATGTTTTATGTACATTTGTGTATTCTGAATTTATGTACAAAATTATGTATATTTACATTAAATTCTAGACTCCCCAATATTTCGTTCGTAATTTAAAAATATTTGTTGAGATGTATCTATTGTTTTATACAAACAAACAATCTGTATTTAAAAACGAAGAGTATTTTATTTATTAAAATAATGTCATGAATAAAAATAAATAGTTAATACATTGGGTTAAAATAACCCACAGTTGGTAAGGTGCTATTCCACCCCATAGTTGGGTTACTCATTGGGTTATTTTTAACCCAACATTATTAAGTGAGTATGATAAAAAAGATGTTTGGATCCACACAGCCTCTCCAGTGTCTTGTATTCTCCCTGTTTTAGATCCTGACAGGCGAAGGCTGGAACTACGTAATGTACGATGGCATCATGGCTCACGGAGGTCCCGCCGTGCCTGGAATCCTGGTCAGCATTTACTTCATTATACTGTTCATCTGTGGAAATTGTATCCTTCGTGCGGCACAAATGTGTGAGTTGTAGAAATTGCATGTGAGTGTGATGAGGGCTTTCCTGAGCATTGAACTGCAGATATTCTCTTGAATGTCTTTCTGGCGATCGCGGTGGATAATCTGGCTGAGGCGGAGAGCCTGACCTCGGCCCAGAAAGAGAAGACAGAGGAGAAGAAACGCAAGAGGCTTCTTCGGTGAGTGACAAAGGTCAAAAGCATGGGGAAGAGGCTTCTGTCAGGAACACTATCCTCAAATACGACTGACAATTAGCATACAGTTTGGATTGGCGCAGTGGGGATTTCTTTAAGACTGCAAGGGAAGTTCGGCTTCCCCTATAATGGTAAAAAATTAATGGTCAAATATGTACTATTGTGTTAACATTTTATTGACTAAAAATGCGTTAGAACACGTTCATCTCGAAGACGAGTGCGTTCAGAATCAGCTACATATAGCAGACTCGATTTCCTTCTCATTCATTCCCGGAGCATCACAGTGCATTTCCCTGTTGAAGCCGAGCGTCCGGTGACTTCAGTGGCGCTGCTTTGAACAGTTTTTTTCAGTGCTTCGAAACTAGACGATCATTGGATAAATCTGCGATTATGCCTGGACTCCGGGCTTCTGCGTGATGATTGGAGGGTCTGTTGAGAATGGAGGAGTGGGCGGGGCTTATTCTAGAATTTATTCTGATTCAAGGGGAATCAGAGCGCTGAATCCTGAGACAGGAGGAGCTGGGGAGGGAGGAGGGCAATACGCTCCTGAGAAACACGACAGCTGCTGATAATACTGAATAGCTTATATATGAATACAGTGATAGAGTCGTATTCCTATAGGTAGAGGATCAGCTGAGAGTCACTGATGCAAGCTTGAGTACCGTGACCTGCCAGAACTGACGCTACGCTTGAGTTTTATAGAAATTTGTGATGCATTGTTTTTTCTCGATGTAGAGAAAACCTACCCGATAAGGGCGAGGAAGAAAAGCCATGCTGGCAAAGAAGCTAGCGGAGCAGAGAGCCAAGATTGACGGCATTCCCACCACAGCCAAGGTCCAAACTCACAGAATCACATCAGTATATTACTGTGAAATGGCGTTAGAAGTGTATTCTGTATTCGGACAATACACGATAACTGATAATTGCACTGATGCTAACGCACCAGTTTTAGCATATTTAAGATAAAAAATTTATGTGTTTCTTTATATTAATCTGCAGCTCAAAGTCGATGAATTTGAATCAAACGTGAACGAGATTAAAGATCCATTTCCTCCAGCTGATTTCCCAGGTAAAGCATAACAGATAATTTAGCTTAGTTTATTCAGTTCATGTCTTTTACCGCTGACGTTGTGATTGACGTGGTCAGGTGACGATGAGGAGGAGGAGCCAGAGATTCCCATTAGTCCTCGGCCTCGTCCAATGGCAGACCTGCAGCTGAAGGAGACCGTGGTGCCGATGCCAGAGGCCAGTTCCTTCTTCATCTTCGGCCCGCAGAACAAGTAAAAACCTCCCTGCTTTTTACCTGATTAGGGTTGGAAATCAAATACTTGAGGTCAGGAATCAGATACCTGTTATAAAATAAAAATTTTGATTCCTCTTATCGATTCCTTTGTGAGCGTTTCAATATGAGTTTAAACCATTCAAGCACGAGAGACTCTTTTCATGTGTATCAGTATATTGGATCCATGCAGCTCTTAAAGTGACAGCACTAATATTCCTGCCGTCTCTATAATAACACTAATCAAACAACAGAAGACAAAGAGAAAATTCTCTCACTCTTGACAGAATAACTTTTGTAATGTATATTTTATTTATAAAGTGCAGTGTTATTTTACATTTGGTAAGCTTCTGTACCCGAATACCTGAAAATCTTAAAACACTGTTTATTTCAATCGTATCTTGTTCAGTTGTATTTATTTGTTGAGATTGCAAATTTTTTATTTGTTCTTATTTAATAACTGAGTGTTTTATTGTCTTCAATAATGCTTGAAGTTTATATTAGTTGGGCTAGTTGTTCTTCTATGGTGTTTTTAAACCACAGGCAAACGTTCCTCGTGTAAGTGTTCTTTAGCTGTTGATTTCTGTTCATGATATTCAGATACAATTAAATGTTTTGCAATAAAAAAAAACATTTTTTTTACCTTATTGGAATGAAATTAGGAATCGTTAAAATTCAAACGATACCCAACCCTAACACTAATTCAAAGCTCACATTTGGAGCTTCTGTTTATCCGTGTCTCTCTCCTCAGGTTTCGTAAACTCTGCCATCGCATCATCAACGCCACGACCTTCACCAACATCATCCTCCTCTTCATCTTGCTCAGCAGTATCTCATTGGCTGCGGAGGACCCCATCGACCCAATGTCCTTCAGGAACCAGGTACACCATCTCCAGACTCGCACATCTCGATACACTCTCAGAAAAATGGCACAAAAGCGGTCACTGGGACGGTCCCCTTTAAAAAGGCTCTAATATGTACACTTTTGGTACTAATCTTTGGTACTAATCTGTACACTTTTGGTACTAATCTTTGGTACTAATCTGTACACTTTTGGTACTAATCTTTGGTACTAATCTGTACACTTTTGGTACTAATCTGTACACTTTTGGTACTAATCTGTACACTTTTGGTACTAATATGTACACTTTTGGTACTAATCTTTGGTACTAATCTGTACACTTTTGGTACCAATATGTACACTTTTGGTACTAATCTTTAGTACTAATCTGTTAACTTTTGGTACTAATCTTTGGTACTAATCTGTACACTTTTGGTACTAATATGTTAACTTTTGGTACTAATCTTTGGTATTAATATGTTAACTTTTGGTACTAATCATTGGTACTAATCTGTACACTTTTGGTACTAATATGTACACTTTTGGTACTAATCTTTGGTATTAATATGTTAACTTTTGGTACTAATCTTTGGTACTAATCTGTACACTTTTGGTACTAATATGTACACTTTTGGTACTAATCTTTGGTACTAATATGTGCACTTTTGGTACTAATATGTACACTTTTGGTACTAATCTTTGGTACTAATCTGTACACTTTTGGTACCAATATGTACACTTTTGGTACTAATCTTTAGTACTAATCTGTTAACTTTTGGTACTAATCTTTGGTACTAATCTGTACACTTTGGTACTAATATGTACACTTTTGGTACTAATCTTTGGTACTAATCTGTACACTTTTGGTACTAATCTGTACACTTTTGGTACTAATCTGTACACTTTTGGTACTAATATGTACACTTTTGGTACTAATCTTTGGTACTAATCTGTACACTTTTGGTACTAATCTTTAGTACTAATCTGTTAACTTTTGGTACTAATCTTTGGTACTAATCTGTACACTTTTGGTACTAATATGTACACTTTTGGTACTAATCTTTAGTAGTAATCTGTTAACTTTTGGTACTAATCTTTGGTACTAATCTGTACACTTTTGGTACTAATATGTACACTTTTGGTACTAATCTTTGGTACTAATCTGTACACTTTTGGTACTAATCTGTACACTTTTGGTACTAATCTGTACACTTTTGGTACTAATATGTACACTTTTGGTACTAATCTTTGGTACTAATCTGTACACTTTCGGTACTAATATGTACACTTTTGGTACTAATCTTTAGTACTAATATGTACACTTTTGGTACTAATCTTTGGTATTAATATGTTAACTTTTGGTACTAATCTTTGGTACTAATCTGTACACTTTTGGTACTAATATGTACACTTTTGGTACTAATCTTTGGTACTAATATGTGCACTTTTGGTACTAATATGTACACTTTTGGTACTAATCTTTGGTACTAATCTGTACACTTTTGGTACCAATATGTACACTTTTGGTACTAATCTTTAGTACTAATCTGTTAACTTTTGGTACTAATCTTTGGTACTAATCTGTACACTTTTGGTACTAATATGTACACTTTTGGTACTAATCTTTGGTACTAATCTGTACACTTTTGGTACTAATCTGTACACTTTTGGTACTAATCTGTACACTTTTGGTACTAATATGTACACTTTTGGTACTAATCTTTGGTACTAATCTGTACACTTTTGGTACCAATATGTACACTTTTGGTACTAATCTTTAGTACTAATCTGTTAACTTTTGGTACTAATCTTTGGTACTAATCTGTACACTTTTGGTACTAATCTTTGGTACTAATCTGTACACTTTTGGTACTAATCTGTACACTTTTGGTACCAATATGTACACTTTTGGTACTAATCTTTAGTACTAATCTGTTAACTTTTGGTACTAATCTTTGGTACTAATCTGTACACTTTTGGTACTAATCTTTGGTACTAATCTGTACACTTTTGGTACCAATATGTACACTTTTTGTACTAATCTTTAGTACTAATCTGTTAACTTTTGGTACTAATCTTTGGTACTAATCTGTACACTTTTGGTACTAATCTTTGGTACTAATCTGTACACTTTTGGTACTAATCTGTACACTTTTGGTACTAATCTGTACACTTTTGGTACTAATCTGTACACTTTTGGTACTAATCTGTACACTTTTGGTACTAATATGTACACTTTCGGTACTAATATGTACACTTTTGGTACTAATCTTTAGTACTAATATGTACACTTTTGGTACTAATCTTTAGTACTAATATGTTAACTTTTGGTACTAATCTTTGGTACTAATCTGTACACTTTTGGTACTAATATGTACACTTTTGGTACTAATCTTTGGTACTAATCTGTACACTTTCGGTACTAATATGTACACTTTTGGTACTAATCTTTAGTACTAATATGTACACTTTTGGTACTAATCTTTGGTATTAATATGTTAACTTTTGGTACTAATCTTTGGTACTAATCTGTACACTTTTGGTACTAATATGTACACTTTTGGTACTAATCTTTGGTACTAATCTGTACACTTTTGGTACTAATCTGTACACTTTTGGTACTAATATGTACACTTTCGGTACTAATATGTACACTTTTGGTACTAATCTTTAGTACTAATATGTACACTTTTGGTACTAATCTTTAGTACTAATATGTTAACTTTTGGTACTAATCTTTGGTACTAATCTGTACACTTTTGGTACTAATATGTACACTTTTGGTACTAATCTTTAGTACTAATCTGTTAACTTTTGGTACTAATCTGTACACTTTTGGTACTAATCTGTACACTTTTGGTACTAATCTGTACACTTTTGGTACTAATCTGTACACTTTTGGTACTAATATGTACACTTTCGGTACTAATATGTACACTTTTGGTACTAATCTTTAGTACTAATATTTACACTTTTGGTACTAATCTTTAGTACTAATATGTTAACTTTTGGTACTAATCTTTGGTACTAATCTGTACACTTTTGGTACTAATATGTACACTTTTGGTACTAATCTTTGGTACTAATATGTACACTTTCGGTACTAATATGTACACTTTTGGTACTAATCTTTAGTTCTAATATGTACACTTTTGGTACTAATCTTTAGTACTAATATGTACACTTTTGGTACTAATCTTTGGTACTAATCTGTACACTTTTGGTACCAATATGTACACTTTTGGTACTAATCTTTGGTACTAATATGTACACTTTTGGTACTAATCTTTGGTACTAATCTGTACACTTTTGGTACCAATATGTACACTTTTGGTACTAATCTTTAGTACTAATCTGTTAACTTTTGGTACTAATCTTTGGTACTAATCTGTACACTTTTGGTACTAATATGTACACTTTTGGTACTAATCTTTGGTACTAATCTGTACACTTTTGGTACTAATCTGTACACTTTTGGTACTAATCTGTACACTTTTGGTACTAATATGTACACTTTTGGTACTAATCTTTGGTACTAATCTGTACACTTTTGGTATCAATATGTACACTTTTGGTACTAATCTTTAGTACTAATCTGTTAACTTTTGGTACTAATCTTTGGTACTAATCTGTACACTTTTGGTACTAATCTTTGGTACTAATCTGTACACTTTTGGTACTAATATGTACACTTTTGGTACTAATCTTTGGTACTAATCTGTACACTTTTGGTACTAATCTGTACACTTTTGGTACTAATATGTACACTTTCGGTACTAATATGTACACTTTTGGTACTAATCTTTAGTACTAATATGTACACTTTTGGTACTAATCTTTAGTACTAATATGTTAACTTTTGGTACTAATCTTTGGTACTAATCTGTACACTTTTGGTACTAATATGTACACTTTTGGTACTAATCTTTAGTACTAATCTGTTAACTTTTGGTACTAATCTGTACACTTTTGGTACTAATCTGTACACTTTTGGTACTAATCTGTACACTTTTGGTACTAATCTGTACACTTTTGGTACTAATATGTACACTTTCGGTACTAATATGTACACTTTTGGTACTAATCTTTAGTACTAATATTTACACTTTTGGTACTAATCTTTAGTACTAATATGTTAACTTTTGGTACTAATCTTTGGTACTAATCTGTACACTTTTGGTACTAATATGTACACTTTTGGTACTAATCTTTGGTACTAATATGTACCCTTTCGGTACTAATATGTACACTTTTGGTACTAATCTTTAGTTCTAATATGTACACTTTTGGTACTAATCTTTAGTACTAATATGTACACTTTTGGTACTAATCTTTGGTACTAATCTGTACACTTTTGGTACCAATATGTACACTTTTGGTACTAATCTTTAGTACTAATCTGTTAACTTTTGGTACTAATCTTTGGTACTAATCTGTACACTTTTGGTACTAATATGTACACTTTTGGTACTAATCTTTGGTACTAATCTGTACACTTTTGGTACTAATATGTACACTTTCGGTACTAATATGTACACTTTTGGTACTAATCTTTGGTACTAATATGTGCACTTTTGGTACTAATCTTTAGTACTAATATGTTAACTTTTGGTACTAATCTTTGGTACTAATCTGTACACTTTTGGTACTAATATGTACACTTTTGGTACTAATCTTTGGTACTAATCTGTACACTTTTGGTACTAATATGTACACTTTCGGTACTAATATGTACACTTTTGGTACTAATCTTTAGTACTAATATGTACACTTTTGGTACTAATATGTTAACTTTTGGTACTAATCTTTGGTACTAATCTGTACACTTTTGGTACTAATATGTATACTTTTGTACATATTACACTGCTTTTGTCAGCCTCGTTGCCCGCTGTGAGTTTGTTTGTTTGCGCAAATACGGTTTGAACATTGGTTGTTGGTTGTAGAGCGAGACACCGCTTCACTGCTGTTCGCCCTGCGATCGACTGCTTTTGTCAGCCTCGTTGCCCGCTGTGAGTTTGTTTGTTTGTTTGCGCAAATACGGTTTGAACATTGGTTGTTGGTCGTAGAGCGAGACACCGCTTCACTGCTGTTCGCCCTGCGATCGACTGCTTTTGTCAGCCTCGTTGCCCGCTGTGAGTTTGTTTGTTTGCGTTTGTTTGTTTGCGCAAATACGGTTTGAACATTGGTTGTTGGTCGTAGAGCGAGACACCGCTTCACTGCTGTTCGCCCTGCGATCGACTGCTTTTGTCAGCCTCGTTGCCCGCGGTGAGTTTGTTTGTTTGCGTTTGTTTGTTTGCGCAAATACGGTTGGAACATTGGTTGTTGGTCGTAGAGCGAGACACCGCTTCACTGCTGTTCGCCCTGCAATCGACTGCTTTTGTCAGCCTCGTTGCCTGCTGTGAGTTTGTTTGTTTTCCCGTCTATCGTGTGTCTACATTACACCCATACCACTAAAAAGACTTGAGTCATAAATTTGTATAAATATTAATAGCATCACTGGTTGCATCATTGCTAACTTACTGTCCATCTGTTAAAATGGCAAATATATCAGGTGTATGCTATCTACCTTTTGGTGCAGATGAGAACAAATCTGAATTGCTCGCGGTGCAGTCTGAATTAGAAGCTGTAGAAAAGCAGATCGTGACCTTCTAGAGAGACAAGCTGAGCTGAGAGACCGGCGTTTAGCTCTTGAAACATCACGCGCTAATGCACACGGATCAGTGATTAACGTTAGTAATCTGCTGACGCTGACCTCGTCTACTCCGTGCGTTTCTCAGCATTGGTCCCGAGCATCCAGGTCACGATCAGCCATGATTTCATTCACTCCGGCTCCAACACACCACCACGAAGCCTGGGTGGTTCCGCGGAAGCCGCGTGCCAGGGCAAGAATTTTTTCACCCCTCCCGGTTTTCGAGATCTCCACTCAGAACCGCTTCTCCCCTCTTCGCGAAACGGAACGCGATGCTGTGATCATCGGCGATTCCACCGTCCGACACGTCCACGCTACGTTAGGTAAAAGTAAGGTGCACAGTCACTGCTTTCCTGGTGCTCGTGTTCTCGATAACACTGCGCGGGTAACTGAGATCTTGAACGGTGACGAGCGCGTCGGAGCTGTTGTGCTGCACGCGGGAGCTAACGACATTAGGCTGCGACAAACGGAGGTTCTGAAGAAAGACTTCAGGAGCCTTATCGATACGGTACGCAGCACATCGCCTGAAACATCGATTATTGTGTCTGGACCGCTTCCTACGTACCGACGAGGGCATGAAAAGTTCAGTAGATTATTCGCGCTAAATGAATGGTTATTGTCATGGTGCAATGAGCAGAAACTGATTTTTGTAAATAATTGGAATTATGCTGATGGCTTACACCCAAGTAGAATCGGGCCAGATCTTCTGTCGGATAACATCTCCAAGATGTTAAATACCATTTGACTAGTAACTAAAAATCCAAATCACAGTCTCTACTGCACCAATTTAATTGATATTAATACTAGTGTAGAACATTGCATAGAAACTGTGTCTATTCCTCGTTTACTAAGATCAAATAATAAATCTACTGCGGGATCTAGAAAAAATCTAATTGTTATTAAAACAAAAAATCTCGCTATTAGTGAACAAAAACAATTTCTAAAGCTAGGTCTTCTAAACATTAGATCGCTCACACCTAAGGCGGTTATTGTAAATGAAATGGTCACAGATAATAATTTAGATGTTCTGTGCCTTACTGAAACCTGGCTTAAACCAAATGATTATTTCGGTCTAAATGAGTCTACTCCGCCAGGATACTGTTATAAGCATGAGCCCCGTCTGATCGGTCGTGGCGACGGTGTTGCAACAATCTACAGAGATATCCTTAATGTTACTCAGAAAACTCGTCATAGGTTTAATTCGTTTGAAGTGCTAAATGTTACGCTCTTAGATGTAAGAAAAAAATCCCTATTATCTCTAGCATTGGCTACCGTATATAGACCTCCAGGGCCTTACGGCAATTTCTTAAAAGAGTTTGCTGACTTTCTATCAGATCTTTTGGTCAACGTCGATAAAGCATTAATTGTTGGAGATTTTAACATACACATAGATAATTTAAATGATGCGTTAGGGGCTTCGTTTACAGATTTATTAAACTCCTTCGGGGTCAAGCAAAATGTCACCGGACCAACTCATCGTCTTAATCATACACTCTATTTAATTATATCATATGAAACCGATCCAACCGATATAGATATCATTCCACAAAGTGATGATGTCACTGACCACTACTTGGTAACTTGCATATTACGCACTGCTGTAATATGTCATGCTGTGCCACGTTATCAACCAGGTAGAACAATTCGTCCATCCACCATAGATCATTTCTCAAATAGCTTATCTGATCTGTCTCAGCTGCTGCCTGAACCCAAACAAACAGATGAATTAGACGAACTAACTAGCACTATGAGCACCATTCTCTCTAGAACATTGGATATTGTTGCACCCATTAGATTAAAAAAGGTCAGAGAAAAAAGTATAGCACCATGGTACAATAATACTACGTATGTTTTAAAGAGAGAAACCCGTAATTTAGAGCGTAAATGGAAAAAAACTAATTTAGAGGTCTTTAGAATCGCGTGGAAAGACAGTATGTCACTTTATAAAAAGGCACTTAAAACGGCCAGGGCTGAGCACCTCAGCAAATTAATAGAAAACAACCGAAATAATCCAAGGTTTTTATTTAATACCGTGGCTAGACTAACAAATAAACAGACGTCGTCTGAACAAAATACCTCGTTACAGTTTAGTAGTAATGATTTCATGAACTTCTTCACCGAGAAAATTGAAAGCATCAGAATCAAAATCGTAAACGTTCGATCTTCGCTCGCGCCTTATAATTCGGCTGCAATTATCACCCCACAAGAACAATTACAATGCTTTACAACCATAGAACAAAAAGAGTTAAATAAACTTATCACTTCATCTAAAACAACAACATGTTTATTAGATCCTATACCAACTGAACTACTGAAAGAAGTGTTACCTATAGTGGAAGAGCCTCTTCTCAATATTATTAACTCATCTTTATCTTTAGGTCATGTTCCAAGAACGTTCAAGCTGGCAGTAATAAAACCTCTTATTAAGAAACCACAATTAGATCCAAATAACCTAGCAAATTACAGACCCATTTCGAATCTTCCATTTATGTAAAAAATATTAGAAAAAGTTGTGTCCGCTCAACTCGGCTCTTTCTTGCAAGAAAACGACATCTATGAAAAGTTTCAGTCAGGATTCAGACCGCATCATAGCACAGAAACTGCGCTTGTTAAAATTACAAATGATTTACTCTTAGCTTCTGACCAAGGCTGTATCTCAGTACTAGTTTTACTTGATCTTAGTGCTGCGTTCGATACTATAGATCACACAATACTCTTAGATCGACTACAAAATTACACTGGTGTTCAAGGACAAGCATTAAGCTGGTTCAGGTCATACTTATCTGACCGCTACCATTTCGTCTACTTAAATGGAGAAAAATCGATTATAACTTCGGCAAACTATGGAGTGCCGCAGGGATCTGTGTTAGGCCCTTTATTATTCTCAATATATATGCTGCCACTTGGTAATATTCTAAGGAAACATGGAATTAGTTTCCATTGTTATGCTGATGACACTCAAATATATATTTCATCACGGCCAGATGAATACGCTAAATTATCCAAATTGACAGATTGTGTTAAAGATATAAAAGATTGGATGACGCGTAATTTTCTTTTATTAAATCCAGACAAGACAGAGGTAATACTTATCGGTTCTAAAAACCGTCCACAAAACCTTTCACAGCACGACTTTAACATAGTAGCCCTGTTACTTTATCCGCTACAGTAAAAGACCTGGGTGTTACATTAGACTGCAACCTGTCTTTTGAAAAGCATATTTCATATGTTACAAAAACTGCCTTTTTCCACCTTAGAAACATTGCTAAGCTACGTAATATGCTATCAGTCTCTGATGCAGAAAAGTTAGTTCATGCATTCATGACCTCGAGACTAGAATACTGTAATGCTTTATTAGCTGGTTGTCCTGCATCTTCAATAAACAAGCTACAGTTAGTCCAAAATGCAGCCGCTAGAGTTCTTACTAGATCAAGAAAATATGATCATATAACACCGATTTTATCATCACTTCATTGGTTACCTATAAAGTTCCGTATTAAATACAAGGTATTGCTTTTGACTTATAAAGCTCTAAATGGTTTAGCTCCAGTCTATTTAACGGATCTTCTATCGCCTTACAATCCATCGCGCTCTTTAAGATCACTAGATTCGAGGTTTCTGGTCATTCCTAGGATATCCAGATCCACCAAAGGAGGCAGAGCATTTTCACATTTAGCTCCGAAGCTCTGGAATAGCCTTCCTGATATTGTTCGTAGCTCAGACTCGCTCTCCCAGTTTAAAACTAGACTGAAGACGCATCTATTTAGCCAGGCATTCATATAAATTTTTTATCTTACAGTTACTGTAAATTCGGCCTCTAGTTCATAAACTCCAGAGGAGAACTGGCCCCCGACTGAGCCTGGGTTCTCCCAAGGTTTTTTTTTTTCTCCATTGGGTCATCTGATGGGGTGTTAGGACACCATTAGGTCACTGGATGGAGTTTTTCGGTTCCTTGCGACTGTTGCCTTTAGCTTGCTCAGTTGGGGAAATTCAAATTAATTAACCAATCATACCATTGATCAGCTCTACCAAACTTGGATGTCTTTTTTCCAGTAATAAACAAACATTGTTAAGTTGTTTTGATTGATACTGTGAAGCAGCTTTGATACAATCTGTATTGTGAAAAGCGCTATATAAATATATTTGACTTGACTTGACTTTTGGTACTAATCTTTGGTACTAATCTGTACACTTTTGGTACTATTATGTACACTTTTGGTACTAATCTTTGGTACTAATCTGTACACTTTTGGTACTAATCTTTGGTACTAATATGTAAACTTTTGGTACTAATATGTACACTTTTGGTACTAATCTTTGGTACTAATATGTAAACTTTTGGTACTAATATGTACACTTTTGGTACTAATCTTTGGTACTAATATGTGCACTTTTGGTACTAATCTTTGGTACTAATATGTTAACTTTTGGTACTAATCTTTGGTACTAATCTGTACACTTTTGGTACTAATATGTACACTTTTGGTACTAATCTTTGGTACTAATCTGTACACTTTTGGTACTAATATGTACACTTTTGGTACTAATCTTTGGTACTAATATGTGCACTTTTGGTACTAATCTGTACACTTTTGGTACTAATATGTACACTTTTGGTACTAATCTTTAGTACTAATATGTGCACTTTTGGTACTAATCTTTGGTACTAATATGTTAACTTTTGGTACTAATCTTTGGTACTAATCTGTACACTTTTGGTACTAATATGTACACTTTTGGTACTAATCTTTGGTACTAATCTGTACACTTTTGGTACTAATCTTTGGTACGAATATGTTAACCTTTGGAACCAATATGTACACTTTTGGTACTAATCTTTGGTACCAATATATACACTTTTGGTACTAATATCTACACTTTTGGTACCAATATCTACACTTTTGGTACCAATATGCACTCTTTATGCACGCCCCAATGACAGCTTTTGTACCTTTTTTCCTGAGCGTGTACATGCACCTAGCGTTGTACCTTTCTTTCTCCGCTCCAGGTCCTGGCCTACGCTGATTATGTCTTCACCTCAGTGTTTACAGCAGAGATTGTGCTGAAGGTGAGACGAGAGTTTGTGTAAAGCTGTTGTGTTATATTTGGATTCTGTGAATGGTTCATTTCTTCTTGGTCCACTGCAGATGACCACGTACGGCGCCTTCTTACACGAGGGGTCTTTCTGCCGTAACTCCTTCAACATCTTGGACCTGATTGTCGTCGGCGTCTCCCTGCTGTCCATGGGAATGGAGTGAGATTTAAAAGCTGACATTAAATACAAACAGCCATTAATGGAGCTGTACATATACACTACCAGTCAAAAGAAGTCTCTTCTGCTCACCAAGGCTAAATTTATTTGATAAAAAAACAGTAATATTGTGAAATATTATTATAATGTAAAACAGCTGTTTTCTATGTGAATATATAGTAAAGTGTAATTTATTCCTGTGATCAAAGCTGAATTTTCAGCATCATTACTCCAGTCTTCAGTGTCACATGATCCTTCAGAAATCACTATAATATGATGATTTGATGCTCAAGAAACATTTATTATTATCAATGTTGAAAACAGTTATTTACATTTTTTCAGGATTCTTTGAAGAATAGAAATTCAGAAGAACAGCATTTATTTAAAATAGAATCTTTTGTAACATTATAAATGTCTTTACTGTAACTTTTGATCAATTTAATTCATCCTTGATGAATAAAAGTATTGATTTCTATTATTTCTTTCCTTGAATTTTATTAAAATAAACTGACCCCACTTACAGACCCCAAACTTTTGAACGGTAGTGTTTAATGTTACAAAAGCTTTCCATTTCAGATAAATGCTGTTCTTTTGAACTTTCTATTCATCAAAGAATCCTGAAATAAAAATGTAAAAAACTGTTTTCAACATTGATAATAATCATAAATGTTTCTTGAGCATCAAATCATCATATTTTAGTGATTTCTGAAGGATCATGTGACACTGAAGACTGGAGTAATGATGCTGAAAATTCAGCTTTGATCACAGGAATAAATTACACTTTACTATTACTGTTTTTTTTTTTTTTATCAAATAAATGCAGCCTTGGTGAGCAGAAGACACTTATTTTAAAAACATTAAAAATCTTACCAATCCAAAACTTTTGACAGTGTCATCAACCAGTCAAAAGTTTTGGATTGGTAAGATTTTTAATGTTTTTACATACATACTGTATGTAAATAAAAAACAAAATTAGATTTTTTATTTTGAAAATGACATTTATTTACAGTCCTCATGCGTCTCTACAGATCAAGTGCCATCTCGGTGGTGAAGATCCTCAGGGTCCTGAGAGTGTTGAGACCTTTAAGAGCCATCAATCGAGCCAAAGGCCTCAAAGTGAGTCTAGTTTTGAGAATACAACACGCCAAATGTCCTGTTCCTCCATTTATCGGTCTCTGCTGTCTTTCAGCATGTAGTCCAGTGTGTGTTTGTGGCCATCAAGACCATCGGAAACATCGTTTTAGTCACCATGCTCTTGGATTTCATGTTCGCCTGCATTGGTGTCCAGCTTTTCAAGGTCAGAGAGTTCACAACATCCATTAGTCTGTGTGTCTGGTTTAGAAGAGAATTTAATGTAGTTGTTTTTCTGTTAATCTGACAGGGGAAGTTTCTCTTCTGCACAGACCCACTCAAAATGACGGCGGAGGAATGCCAGTACGGTTGAGCTTTCCTTCATTTCTCCTTCAATCCGAGATCTGAAACTCTCCAAATCCACATAATTCTTCTCTTTTTCGGTGATGCTCTCAGGGGAACGTTTATTCAACACCAGGAACACGCTCTTCATGACATGGTGCTCCGTCAACGTGTGTGGATGAACAGCGACTTAAACTTCGACAATATTCTGAACGGCATGCTGGCTCTCTTCACCGTCTCCACATTCGAAGGCTGGCCAGAGTATGTATTTAAAGGAGTAGCTCACTTCAGAATTAAAATATCCTGAAAATTTACTCTCCCGCACGTCATCCAAGATGTTCAAGTCTTTCTTTCTTCAGTTGAAAAAAGAAATGAAGGTTTTTGAGGAAAACACTCCAGGATTTTCTCCATATAGTGACTTCAATGGAGTCCAATGGGTTGAAGGTCCAAATGTGAGTTTCAGTGCAGCTTCAAAGTCTCGACACGATCCAGCCGAGGAATAAGAGTCTGATCTAGACAAACCAGCGGACATTATAACAAAATACACATTTATATACTTTTAACCACTAATGCTGGTCTTGCACAAGCTGTGATGCGACACACATTACGTGATCCCGCTGAAAGGTCACGCGTGTTCCGGTTCAGAAATGTAGAGTAGGGAGAAAAACTCATTCTCATTTTCTCCTCAAAACTTCAAAATTGTCCGAAATCGTTTACCTTTTATTTATTTGTAAATGGCGTTTGACTTAGTCTTTGTAAACACTTGGTCGGTACTTCCGCCTATGTCATGCTTGACCTTTCAACGTGATTACGTAATGTGTGTCGCATCGCAGCTCGTGGAAGCATGTGTGGTTAAATAGTATATAAATGTTGTTTTTTTAAGAAAATGATGATGTGGGTAAATTATCAGGAAATTAATTCTGAAATGAACTAATCCTTTAATGAACAACTTCCATTCATGTTTGTTGTCTATACAGCTTTTGATCGAAACGTTGGCGCAAACCCATTCTCCCAATTGTACCTTTACACAGCTTGTTGTATAAAGCCATCGACTCGAATCTGGAAAATGTTGGCCCTATTTATAACAACCACATTGAGATTTCCATCTTCTTCATTGTTTACCTCATCCTCATCGCCTTCTTCATGATGAACATCTTTGTGGGCTTCGTTCTCGTCACCTTCCAGGAACAGGGAGAGCAGGAGTTCAAAAACTGCGAGCTGGACAAAAACCAGGTACTAGGAGTTTCAGGGCGAGTTCGGTACTTTTTACGCACAAACCAAATTGCCTTGATAACATTGAGTATCCAAAAATGTCTTGTTTCGGTACCAAATCTAGATACCTGAGGGGTTAATCCTGTCAGCTAGGGCTGGAACGGATCGCAGGTGACCGTGATCGGATCGGCTCCACACGGTTCGCGGATTAACTGCTAAATTTGACCATCATAGAGTGAAAGTTTATCATTTGGACGTGTTTTGTCTTGCCAATTTACACATTCAAACTATTTTAAACGCAGAAGAAGAGGCGAAAATCGGGAGCCGCGCGATATCTGTGCGCACAGCTGATTCCTCTTTCACGTTTCCCTGCGCTTGAACGAACACATAAACACAAAATAATGTCTACACACTCGTCTCAGCGAGTGTTCTCTCGCTTCTGTCATGAGTGAACAGTTGAGAGAGTTTATTCGGTCTTAAAGTGACAGTACACTAATATTCCTGCTGTTGTCTGTCATTAATGTTAATAAAACAATAAAATACAGCTTTAACAACGATGAAACTGTATTTAATTTCTACAGTGAACAAAGTGTTATTTTATATTTAGGCTTATATTATTCATTTCTGCACCTGAATACTGTTAGACTTTGTAACTTTGTTATTCAGTGTTCATCTCTGCTTGAGTATTTGTGCTTATTTTATTACTGACTGTTCACTTGTTTTTAACAGTCTTTATCAATTAGATTAGTATTTTTTGATGTGGTATTGAAGACCTTCAAGTGAGCTTTAAATAATAAATGAAAAGCAAAGTTACACCCCCCCATATTATATTATATAATATATATATAATATATATATATATTCACAGTATATATCATGTTTTTTTTTGCCGATCCGAAAAATGATCCGATCCGTGGCTCAAAAACCGCAAATGATCCGAACCGTGAATTTTGTGATCCGTTCCACCAGTAAACCTACACACACACACACACACACCTATTGATGTCTCACGATTCCAGTTTATAACGCACCTTTCCCCTGTCAGCGCCAGTGTGTCCAGTACGCGCTGAAGGCCCGCCCGCTGAGGTGCTACATCCCTAAGAACCCGCATCAGTATCAGGTGTGGTACATCGTCACCTCCTGCTACTTCGAGTACCTGATGTTTCTCCTCATCATGCTCAACACCATGTGTCTGGGGATGCAGGTGAGAACACACACCCATACAGTTAAAGGGATAGTTCTCCCAAAAATGAAAATTAAAGTCATCCTAGGTGTATATGCACTTGACCCAACGCACGCGGTTACCCAGCCCTGTTTGTAATTATGTTGTGCGTCGGGTCAAGTGTTTCTCTTTTGGCGTAAGTCGACTTGCGTACGGCCATCTGCCGGAAGCTAGTTATTTTAGTTGATTAAGTTTTAAATATGGATATTTTTCTTACACGAATGCATCGCTTTACTTCAGAAGGACTTTATTAACCCGCCAGAGCAGTGTGGAGCACTTTATGATGGATAGATGCACTTTAATCATGGATGGATAGGCTCTGATGGACTTCCAAAAATATATACCCATTGACTCCCATTATAAAGCTTGGAAGAGCCAGGACATTTTTTAATATAACTCTGATTGTGTTCGTCTGAAAGAAGAATGTTATATACACATAGGATGAGTTGAGGGAGAGTAAATCATGGGCTAATTTTTCTTTTTGAGTGAACTATCCCTTTAAGGTCCGAAATTTTAGTTTGTGTTTTTTTGTATTCGTCATTCGGCGACTCTTAATTGTCAAAACACCTCTCGAAATGCTTGTTACGGATGCGAAAAACGCAGAGAATCGAACCCGATCCGATTTTTTTTTATGATGGATGAAAGTTTCGGAGGCAGTGTGTGAACGTGACTGACACAACATGAGGTCGTATTTATTTTTTAACGAGCGAACATTTCGGAGTCAGTGTGCAACCTTTACACGAGCACTGCAAACATTATAATAATTTATTTCCAGTTTTAATCTAGTCTCATTTCTTAGCCAACAAGTATTCATGACTTCAACGAGCTCATTGTTTCTGCATTAAATTATTACATTGTTTAACTAACTAATTACATTGTTGCTAACTGTGATTTTGTACATGTACATTTCTGAAATACATAACTTAGTTTCCTCTGATAACAGATCACTGTAGATTGTAATGTGGGCTTTCTGTAAAGCTGCTTTGAAATGATGTGTATTGTGAAAAGCTCTACACAAATAAATGAACTGAATGTGTATGTCCTTCAGCACTGTAACCAGTCGGACCACATCACCGATCTCTCAGACATGCTGAACGTCATCTTCACTGTTCTGTTCACTGTGGAAATGTTACTCAAACTCGGCGCCTTCAAAGCAAAGGTGAGTCTCGCGTTTACACTGCCAGAAAACAGAGAATTCATAATACTTTACAGTAGTTATAGTTATGTTAACCCTGTAGAGCCTGCCATTAAATAACAGTCATTTAGACAAAATATATTTTTAAAAGTGTTTGTTGAATATCATATTTGATACATCAGGCTTTTATGGCTCATATGCTACAGTTAGAATATGGAGGGGAAAAATTCAAATACTAAACTAAACTGAACAAAAATATGCAATTTGCTGCAGATGCTGATATTTATATGGATAAAAAGTGATGAAATTCTGATGCTTGTAATGTAAACCAATGAGATCTTTATAACACTATAATAGATACTTATAAAATGCATATAAATATCAATATCTGCCAATAATATGTCTTTTAAAACATAATGCGATGCAATACAATGATGATTGAGAGATGAACAAATAAAGTTCCTCAAAAACCTGATGATCATATTTGATGCTCATGATTTTTCTATAAAATGTCTGGATAATCAAGTAAAGCTGCTTCAGTCCAGCTGAAATATTACCAAGAATATAAAAGTTATTCTTACATTTACTTGATAAAAATCCGTGCAGATTTAAAGACACGTGAAGCACGAGCTGAAGGACGTTTGTACAATTACACTAAAATACTTTTACTTGATAAAACAGTGTAAACTATCAATCAGACACAGACGGACTGTAAGATGAGTTTGATCATGTAGAATATGATCATATATGAAATATGATACATGTTTCTCTGGTAGGGTTACTTCGGGGACCCCTGGAACGTCTTTGATTTCATCATCGTGGTGGGCAGTATTGTGGACGTCATGCTGAGTGAAATTGACGCAAGTTTAACTTCAATGTTATGACTATATGTTCCAGTGTTACACTGCAAAAAAGAGTTTCTTGCTCAGTGTTTTTGTCTTGTTTCCAGTCCAAACATCAAAAAAATCATAAATCAAGATGGATTTCATAAAGTAGTGAAATGCCATAAGATATTATGTCTTGTTTCCTGGGGAAATAAATCAAAATTAAGTGAGTTTTTGCTTAAAACAAGCAAAATTATCTGCCAGCAGGGTAAGAAAAATAACGTTCATTCAAACGGAAACAAGATTATTTTTCTTTCCCCATTGGCAGATCATTTTGCTAGTTTTAAGCAAAAACTCACTTCGTTTTAATTTATTTCCCCAGAAAACAAGACATAATATCTTATGTCATTTCACTCATCTAGTAAATGCTTCTTGATTTAAGAATTTTTAGATATTTGGACTGGAAACACTGAGTGTTTTTTTGCAGTGTTGTACCTGTGTGTCGCTGCCGTTGTGTTTCATTCTTCTTCTCTGGTTCTTTCTCTCTCCAGACGGCTCTCGCCGGTCAGGGCGGACTGTACTGTCTCACCGGCTGTTCTGTAAATATACATCTCTGTTATTTTACATCCGCTCCATGACTCTAGAATTCAACAACTTTAACCCTTGTGCATCCGTATGGACATTTTTCAGTTGTGTTTTTTTTTTATCATTTTGCCTGTGTTAATGCTAACTGCATACATTTTGGTACAGGTGTGTATTTTTATTGGAATTGTACCATTTCACCCCCATTTCCTTTAATAAATCTATTTTGCACTAGAAACACAAAATAGTTCCACTCAGGACCTCGAGGACAAAACGGTCCCCATTGAAACCCATTATGCAATTTTTAATCCCAGGGCCATTTAACTATAAAATAATGCAATCTATCTTTCATTCTGTTGGCAAGGCTTCAAATTTTAATTTAAAAAAAAAAAATTACCAGATGGTGCCATTTTCTCATGTTTGGCCTATAAAGCAAATACTTGCTTTTTTCTGCTTATGCATATTATTGAGCCAATTGGATAAATTATGCAGCTATAATTTTGTGTGTGTGTGTGTGTGTGTGTGTTGGTATGGATGTCAGAGTGTGGTTTGTGTGTGTGCTTGTAATATTTAAGAGAGAAAAACTCCACTGCAAATCCCAGTGAGTTCTGCTGCATCTAATGGAGAAGATCTGTTACACACACACACACACACACACTCTCACTGAAAGCTCATTTTTTGAGATATCAACCTCAAATTTTGAACACAACTTGTTTAGATGTATGACTTTGATTTTCTAGCCGTTTTAGAGTTCAACATGTTTCACAAAATATATATTTATTGTATAAATAATTTTCATAAACTTAAACCTCTAACATTTTTTGTTTCACTTTTTAAACTATTTTTACTTAAACAATAATCTGCCAAGGATCTTCTTTAAAATAAGACCAAACTTAAGTCTGTGCTCTCAAGCTTCAAATTTGTATGAGTTTTTCGACAGACATTTTTGTCCTCTATGGACTTTAGTGTAGTGTAACTGATGCACAAGGGTTAATTAAACAGCACTTTGATTTTGCAAGTGAAATGGACTCACGTGATTCAAAGTTAAATTACTGCCATTTTCTGTTTTTCCAGGAAGTGAACCCAATGCAAGCCATAGCAGTAAGTGCAGACTCAATGCATGATTGAGCTGGTGTTAACCGCAGATTCCTGAGCGTTTCCGTTTGTTCCTCAGGACTCGGAGAACATGAGTGTGTCGATCACACTTTTCCGGCTTTTCCGCGTCATGCGGTTAGTAAAACTGCTCAACCGCTTCGAGGGGATTCGAAACCTGCTGTGGACCTTCATCAAATCATTCCAGGTCTGATGATCCGCTGCATCATTATTTCAATTTCAATTTCAAAACCCTTTATTTGTCCCCGAGGGGTAATTAACGAACCCACGTAGAGTCACGTTACGTAAACAGTATACATAAAATCATCATACATTAAATAAATAACACAATGTGCACAGAATACATATTAATTATAATCTGCTACAGGTATGTGTTGTAATACAGGTGTGTTTAACGAGGGTGTTGGTGTGTGTTTTTCAGGCTTTACCATATGTGGCTCTCCTCATCATTATGCTGTTCTTCATCTACGCCGTCATCGGCATGCAGGTACAACACACACTGAGTGTAGCCGCGTTTCCATTACAAATTTGCGCAAATCTTTTGCGATATTTTCTAAATGTCAATAAATAACTTTTGCGAAATGACGTTTCCATTTCAGATTTTTTTCTAAATGTCAATAAATAACTTTTGCGAAATGACGTTTCCATTACAGATTAGCGCAAATCTTTTGCAATATTTTCTTAATGTCAATAAAAAACTTTTGCGAAATGACGTTTCCATTTCAGATTTTTTCTAAATGTCAATAAATAACTTTTGCGAAATGACGTTTCCATTACAGATTTGCGCAAATCTTTTGCAATATTTTCTTAATGTCAATAAAAAACTTTTGCGAAATGGATATTTCTGGGTGTTTCTCCCTCATTTCTGCTTCGAGGTCTTGATTGTGGCATTTCTTTGTGGTTTAGAATCCAGTTTTCCCCATAATTCTTTTGTCTTTTTTGAGTTTAATAAAGTGCTCGGTCTCGTCTTGTACGCCTGTAAATGTTCCATTGCAGTTTTGCGAAATATTCCTTTTTCGAACTGCCTGAAAAACCATCTCATGCGAGAGTAAACTTTTTTTTGCAAAATTACAGAAGCCCTGAACCACAACGTTAAAAAGAAATCTGTAAAAAAAAAAAAAAAAAAAAAGCTACAATTACGAGAATAAAGTCTAAATCTTTTGAGATTAAAGTCGAAACATTACGAGAATAAAGTCATAATATTGTAAGAATAAAGTCAAAATTACGAGAATACAGTCTTCCGTAGACGTTTTTTTTTCGTAAAGAAATGCGCTCGTGAAGTCAAACTGCCTCTAAACAACAGTAGCTTTTTACTTTTATCTGGGCTTTCAACAAAAGGAAATTCTACAGGTGCTAATCTACCAACATGGCATTACCATTTACTTTAATATCATAATATTTCGACTTTATTCTCGTAAATTATTATTTATTTATTTATTTTTACAGATTTTTTTTTTTTTACGTTGCGGTTCAGGGCGGTTCCGTACGACATTGACGTGTTTCCTTTGTGCGTATTTTCAATTCGCAATTTCAATTCGCACAATTAGAAGAGTATTAGACACGCGATACACTCACGATACACTGCCAGTCAAAAGTTTAGAATAACGAAGATTTTACGTTTTTGATCAAAAGTAAAAAGTATTCAGTACTGTATATTCAGCATCACACTAATGATAATGTGACTTTTCTTTATCAGGTCTTTGGCAAAATCGCTTTACTAGACGGTACCGTGATCAACCGTAACAACAACTTCCAGACGTTTCCTCAAGCCGTTCTAGTACTATTCAGGTAGTAACTGTGAGGACTCACTGTGTGTGTGTTTTATGAGCATGTTTGTAAAGACACACACCTGTCCACAGGTGTGCCACGGGTGAGGGCTGGCAGGAGATCATGTTGGGTTGTTTGTACGGTCAGCGTTGTGACCCAAAGTCAGAATACCTGCCAGGAGAAGAGTTCACATGCGGTTCTGGATTCGCTGTTCTCTACTTCATGAGTTTCTACATGCTCTGCGCTTTTCTAGTGAGTACAGACACACACACACAAACCAAAAATTATTCAGACACCAGATGTAATTTTTGATATATTTTTTTTTACTAGTGTGTGCAGGACACTATAGTTCATTTATGTAAGTGAGGAGAGCAAAATAAAGTAAACTGTGACATATTATACCCAAAAATTCTGATGGTTCAACTGTACATGCATAGACACACACGTTAACTTACACTGAATGTTTTCTATCGCAGATCATTAATCTGTTTGTGGCCGTGATCATGGACAACTTTGACTATCTGACCCGTGATTGGTCGATACTGGGGCCGCATCATTTAGACGAGTTTAAGAAGATCTGGGCTGAATACGACCCTGAGGCAACGTAAGCAAACGTTAAAGTCACCATGAAATCAAAGTGTTATTATAAATTATTTATTGTTTTAAATTCATGTTCCTCCTAATCTTGAATCAAAATAACTTCCCTCCCTCTGATGATGTGGGCGGGACAACCTGTCACTCACAGGAGATCCACCAATAGCAAACCACAACCATCCAAACAATTCCCCAAGGACACAATCAAGCCCCGCCCACATTTGTCCTTGAGAAGAAAAGAATAATACAACTCCTGTTTAATGCCGACTTTAATATCAACATGAAATGCCATTTGCAACACATTTTACTTCTAAATGAAAATTATATATATATATATAATATTTTAAAAAATTATATTTTCATTCATAACCGTTGCATACGCACATTTAGGTAAAACATGCCATTCTCATTAATGGAGTTAAGCACTTAAATTACATGAAATCATTACAGAGTTACAACATTTTTTATATTCTAATGAATAGAAATATTTGTAGTGGATGTGATGCTTTTGAACACTTCCTGTGGCATGCTGTGTTTTAATGTTTGCGTAGCGCATGATAATAGCAATAATCACAGTCTGAGAAAATATTTCTGCGCAAAAAATAATAATAATGTTTGTTTTATATAGCGCCTATAAAACAAGGTCGCTTTACAATAAAGTACAAATAAACATGACATTGAAACAAAACAAATAAACTGAGATGGATAACATAATAGATAGAGGTACATATACATAGAAATCAGATCATAGAGTCAGGGAAACTAGCAATATATGTTTTGAAATCGTGTAATGATGAAAGGTCGCGGATGTGTTGGGGAATAGAGTTGGGGAATAGAGTTGGGGCAGCGGTACAGAAAGCCCTTCCACCTAACGATGATAGTTTGTGCCTATGGATCGTCAACAGACCGGTATCAGAAGATTATAAGCCCTATTCGGACGTGACTAGTGTAACATAAAGAGGTGAGATAAAGTCATTATCACCAGAGCTTCTCTGTGGTTTTAGTCTCGTCTGAATGTGCATCTCAGTGATCATCACGGACAATATCAGTAAAGATTACGGCGACTTTTACCTTCAGTAAAAAGGTCCGGAATAATCACCTCAGGTGATACTAATCCCGTGCGAATAGACCCGCTGTAAATATGTACGTAAATATTTAGTGATTTCCAGTTTAAAAGTAGTTTTCCACGTTTTTTCAAGTATGGAGACGCTCTTAAAAGCATTTAGTTGCGTTCTAGACACTGGGACAAATCTGTGGCAAAACTCGAGTGTTTTACACACACCATTCAGATCAGGAAGCTCGAAAGCACTTGTTAGAGGCACGAAACATCTTTTAGCGTTAGATAAGTGCCTATTACCAACACAATCCAATCTGAAGTTAATTAAAACATCGTTCGACCAGACATAACTTTTATATATATAAATATAGGTTATATGTGTGTGCGCACGTGATATCAGTAAGCAACGTACACACATGACAACGATGCGCAAATCGAGTCACTCTCCCACTTCTGCTAGTTTTACTGAGATCTCTCATCCCGCGCAAATTGGCCATTAATATTACAGACGTCCTTGACATTGTTTGATCATTGACAACCCTAATGGTGTGTTCACGCCAAACGCGAATTTAATTATTTGCGCGAGTAGATTACATACAAAGTCAATGCAAAGACGCGTATTGGGCGACGCTTTTTCCGCGAACACTCGATATTCGCTTCAATCGCGTCTTCCGCGCAAGTTGAAAAATTTCAACTCAAGCGGAAAATTCGCATGACGCGTAGCCAATCAGTGAAGAGCTCATGGACACGTCTGGTTGCTATCACTGTTGTCGAAAATTGAGTATTATTGTTGCCGTCTGCGAGTATCCTGAAATATATGATACAACATTATGATACAGAGACCGGACAATCTGAGATCTGGTGCTGTGAACAGACACGTCGACGTTTGGCTTTCCTGCGTATTTGGGACTTCCACAACAAGTACAGAGTAGCAATAGTATTTATTTATTTGCGTGACGCGAATTTTTTTTCTTCAAAAACTCGGCAAGGATCGGCTACTAAATGATTTTTATCAATGTAATGTGACGCACATCCGTATCTCATATTTCACGAATGTCTTGTACCGTTAAACATGAAATCACGTGGATGAATATGCAAATGCAAAATTGCAAATGATATGCAGATGAGGATATGCATAGTAAAACGAGGCGCTGTAAGCTCAGATATGGTTATTTCGGGGAAGAGGCGCATGTGAACACAATCTTCCTCTGACTGGGATTATAAAGGGAATTTTGCGCATTTTTGGCTTTCAGGCGCACGTACACTTTTAGTAAGGATCCTACGCACAGTTTTATAAATGAGACTCCAGATGCTTTTCCACAGGATATTCAATGAGAGAAAGAAATGTAGGGTGGGACTTGATTTTATTATCCATCAGGAATTGAGGGCTGCACATATATCGAAATTATCGAAATATTGCAGATGTATATATCGCGATATGCATATCGCAACGGCTTGCAATAACTGGGGTCATGAACAAAAGACAAAGATAAAATCACTCACTGCTGTTTGCTGAATAACTTTTGTAGCTTTAATAAGAATCAGTATATATTTAATTCATACAGTGAAAACTAAGCAGTGTTTTACTTTTACATTTGATTATTCAGTTTCTGTTGTTAAATTAACCTAATGGCCTAAACCCTGTGGTTTACACTGATGTTAAAATAACACTTCTTATGCGACAGTAAAACACTGCTGTTCACTTTCAGAAGTTGTAAGGATGTTTTCTTGTCACAAAAAGCATGTGAAACACGCATGTAGGTTATATAATTTTAAAGATAATTTAAGTTTATTTTACACACTAAGCATTATTGTATCGAATATCGCATTATTTAATGAGTTATCGCATTTTTCTTCAATATTGTGCAGCCCTAGATTGGATGGGGAAAAGTCTTTTCACAAAGTGGTGAAAAGGTCAAACAGATTGGTGATGTCATCCAAAAAGGCGGCACCAATTTAAATATTATGTGCAAAGATGAAAGGTCGCAATAATTTCTGATTTCAGGTTGATTTTGAATGACATACATGTGATTATGGGTGTTATTTGTGTGTTGTTCTGGCAGGGGGCGCATTAAACACCTGGACGTAGTGACGCTGCTGAGGAGAATACAGCCACCGCTTGGGTTCGGGAAGTTTTGTCCCCATCGTGTTGCTTGCAAAGTGAGACATAAACACATTCATATTAGGGATGCACGATTTATATCGGCCACCATATCGGTATCTGCCGATATATGTTCATTTTTAATGTGATCGTTATCGGCCCAATAAGAAAATTTGCCCGATATATTAAAGCCGATAAATAATGTATTATTTCCTTCAGATGAGACTCTTCAAATGTGCACTGTTTAACATGATGGTTTTAAATTGCTTGAATATGATTGGAATCACTTCAAAAACGAAAATACGGTTTAGTGCAACGTGCAGCGCAAGTCTATCATATCGGCTACATAAAATTATAATGAGAACATATATAATTGTGTGCGTGGGATATGGATTTTAATGGTGAGACTTTTGTTTGTGTAATTAGGCTCTCAAAACTTCTACAAAAATTTTGATTTATCTGCCAGTATATCGGTTATCGGCTTTCAAATATAAAAAATATCGGTTATCGGTATCGGCCAAAATGTTCAGTGCGTCCCTAATTCATAAACTGCTGGACCAAGCATTTTTACATATTTCTATGTTTGTTTCCAGAGGCTGATTTCCATGAACATGCCTCTGAACAGCGATGGAACGGTAACGTTTAATGCCACGCTGTTCGCTCTGGTCAGGACAGCACTGAAAATCAAAACCGAAGGTTGTGGCGTTATGTATTATTTAATAGAGTGCAAAAAATTATTCTTCAAAGTTTCAACTATTGGAAAATACTATTTTAGTCTTTCTACTTCAACATTTTACATTTAATTTAAAGTATCACTTGACATTTTTCAGAGAATTTTCTGAATTCAAGTAAATCCTACAATAAACGGTTTTCAGTGAATATTAAAATAAATGTATGTAAATAATGTCACCAATTAAAGCCTGAATTCTCTGATTTTTCCATTCGTCAGGTAATTTTGAGCAGGCAAATGAAGAGCTGCGTGCGATCATTAAGAAGATCTGGAAACGCACCAGTATGAAACTGCTTGACCAGGTCATCCCGCCAATCGGAGGTCAGATCTCTCGATTATACGACTATAATGAATAATATAGCGCAATAATATTTGCATTATTAAAACTTGTTCCGGGTCAAAAATGACCCGCCTTTTAAATTGCTTGTGAATCTCTCATAATGCTAAAGTATATTATCATCAAATATTGGTTTGTCTTTTTATTAACTTTTGTTTTCTTTCAATTACCACAGGTTTTGTGTGTTTGGTTTTGGATCTGATTGATCTTAGGCCTCATTGAACCTCACCTTAGTTTTTGAGTGGACAAAAAAGGTAATTCAAGCTTGTTCACCTAAAATCAACATGATCAATCAGATCCACAAAGAAATACAAAACCTGTGCAAATTGAGAGAAAACAAGTTGACAAAAAGACTGAATCCACTATTTTATGATAATATAGCATAACGGGAGATTTACAAGCAATTTAAAAGGTGGGACATTTTTGAGCCGGAATACCACAAGTGTAACAAGTTGGGGGAAAATTGTTGGGAAGTTATTATTTTTGTTATTTGTGCATTTTCAGGAAAAGGAGAATCCTCTCCGGGGGAAAGTTAAGGATTAAACGTTTGTTTCTTAAACCACAGATGATGAGGTGACCGTGGGGAAGTTTTACGCCACATTCCTGATCCAGGACCACTTCAGGAAGTTCCTGAAGCGACAGGAGGAATATTACGGATACCGGCCGAACAAGAAAAACAAAAACACCACAGAGATACAGGTCTCTTCGTCTCTGCATGTTTCACACTACGATCAGACATTAACGCTTGTCCAGGACAAGAGGATTTTGTGAAGGGGCAAGTGAAAGAGAATTTTACTTTCCCAATCGGACAAGTAGCCTGATTAAAACGCCAATACTAAAAGATACCTAGGGAATCACCTAAAAGCGAGAATGATTCTACATTCATTTAATGTAAGTGGTGATTAGGGGTGTCACAATACCCTCATGTCACGGTTCGATACATATCACGATACTGAACTCACGATACCAGACATATGATAAAGGGTTAACAAAAAATGTTGATTGTGATATTACATTGTGTGTGTAAATGAATAGACTTAGACTTGGTGCTGAAACCCAAAGCACAGGACAATAAAGACACCAGAATAACAATATTCATGATTCTGAAGCTGAAAATGCAGAATTATTTTAGAAGAATATGCTTGCACTCTTTCACCGACTAGATATATTTTAAATGATGTAGGACTTTTTACTGATAACATCAGACATTTGTTATTATCAGGACCCACAAATATTCCCCCATTGCATTATATTCAACATTATATATAGTAGTTTAATTTAGTACTGACACTAAAACTCTGCTAACTTGGAATTTTTTCTCCCACAAAAATGTTCATTTTGGGTGAACTATACACAATACATATTGATGCCTTTTTGTACTGCGATATATTGTGACATGATATATTGTTACACCCCTAGTGGCGATAGTGATTAATAATATAATATATAATGTACTGACGGTAACAATTGTGCTGTTGTGCAGCTTCATGAGGAGAAATGGAAACAAATGAGTGCAGTTTAAACAAAGAAACTCAGTTACCATACTGCTGGAGTTTTTATATACAGGTGAAACTCGAAAAAATAGAATATCGTGCAAAAGTTATAATTTTGCTGATTATGGCTTACTCAAAATCTCAGAAAATTTGAATATTACATGAAATCAATCAAATAAAAGGATTTTGAATACAGAAATGTCGGCCCTCTGAAAAGTATAATCATGCATATATATAGTTAGGCTATATATGCTAAATATATACTAAATAGATTAGTTTCACCTTTTAATTTGAATTACTGAAATACACAAAATTTTGCACGATATTCAAATTTTTCGAGTTTCACCTGTATATAACATATGATTCATATGCAACATTACACGACCAAGAGTGCTGAATAACATCACGATTGAAAATATGACTGATTTCATATGACAATTCGATAAACAAGTAATTAATATTAGGCTAAGTCACTTACATTTTATATGCAATATTGACTGTTTTTGTTCTATTTATGCAGCGAAAATAGTTCCTAACAAAGATCGCAGCAGAACTATAGTGCATCTCACAGGAACACTCAACCGTTCAAAACGCTTGTTTGTTCAGGAATGAAAACATGGATCGGTTGAGTCAAAGATTCAATGGCCCATTCCTAAACAACTGCCTCATTCCTGAACGAATCAGCTTTTTTAACAAATCGTTTGAATAAATGACTTAATGACTCACTCATTAAGATCGGTCACCTGCCGCCACCTACTGGTGGTTTAATTACGTGTTTTTAAAGGATCATTCTTTCCAACATTTCTTATTTTTATATTCAAGACATTTAAAACAATCTCATAACATTATATAATGCAGTTGTAATTTTTCAGTGTAAATGATTTAATTTGATTGGTAACAGCCCTTATTATTCTGATTAAATTTATTGATCAAATTTAAGAATTTAAAATGAAAGATGATTAGGGAAAAAATGCCCTTTATAACAGGTTAAAATATCATAAATATGCAGATTTAAATATGTCAAAGCTGACTGAACACGTCAAGAATATAGCTATTTACAACACAAATTTTTTTTTTAATATTTTCCTGGACAAGCAAATTTTTTTACTCTGACAAGTGAATGACAGATTTAAACCGTGCGATTTATTATAGTCCTTTACGATTCTTTCTTGTCAGACTGTACGAACATGATCCTCGCTGTAAGCCATGTCATACTGTAAGATCTCAGTTGTCATTAATGTCAGACTGTACGACAGTCAAGACGCGTCAAACGCACGCATGAAAACTTGTCTGGAATTTCACATCATTAATCAATGACACGTTCAGTGATGTGAGCTGCGTTACACGCGGGACTGAAATGGTG
>JAPDVR010000020.1:1378768-1393768 GCA_026230005.1 Gila orcuttii | reverse complement strand
AGGGACTGGATGACTTCTGTTAACTCTTGTTCTGTTACAGGGTAATCTAGAGGGTTTTGGTTGTTTTTTATCACTGCCTCCAGAGTTTTACATTTTGTGAGTATCTTGTACTGATCATAATTTTTTGTAATATTACTGTATAATTCACTAAAGTGATTAATCCAAGTATTTCCATCTTGAATCGCCAATTCATCCTGCTGGGTTTTGTTTAGGTTGTTCCATTTCTCCCAGAACTGGTTGGACTCTAAAGATTCCTCAATTTCACAGAGCTGCTTTTTTTTTGTGTTGTTCTTTCTTATTTTTTAGGGTGTACTTGTATTGTTTCAGAGTGACCTCATATTTACAGCGTATATTGTGGTTATCTGGGTCCCTATGCTTTTCATTTGATAATTTCCTTAAAGTTTTCCTTAGGTTTTTGCATTCAGTGTCAAACCATTTGTTACTGTTCATTTGTTGAGGTTTTGGTTTGGAGGCTGTCAAATTAGACAATGCAGCCAAATGATGAAATATTGAATTGATTTTGTCCACAGCTGAATTTACACCAGAATTATTCTGGGGGAATGTTTCAGTTAGAAATAAATGAGTTAAATCATATATGTTTTGATTTTCCAGTGCCTTTTGGTACGCCCCCATGCTGCCTGGGGTCCATCTGTATGAGTATGTGCTGTTAAACAGTTCACAGGCACTAGCGCTCCAGACTTAGACTGGGCCCTTTTCAGATATATTGTGATTTTGCTGTGGTCTGAGAGGGGTGTGAGGGGGCTGACTGTGAAAGCTCTGAGAGACACTGGATCTAGATCTGTAATGAAATAATCTACCGTACTACTGCCAAGAGCTGAGCTGTAAGTGTAGCGACCCAGAGAGTCCCCTCGTAGCCTGCCGTTGAATATGTACAGACCCAGTGTACGGCATAGCTGTAAAGGCTGCATACCGCTTGTATTAGTAAGCTTGTCAAAGCTCTTTCTAGCAGGACATTCAGGGAGGGGGAAGCAGGTGCTTCCAGGTAAGTGTTTGTCTCCCTGGGTGTTCATAGTGTCAGCTCTTTCCCCTGTTCGAGCGTTCAAGTCCCCACAGATTAATACATTTCCCATGGTTTTACAATGGTTAATTTCCTCCTCAAGAATAGAGAAAATATCTGGATTGTAGTAGGGGGATTCTGATGGAGGTATATAGATGGCACATATGTAGACATGTTGCTCAGCACAAATCATCTGCTTGTTAATTTTCAACCATATATAAGATTCTTCTTTTTTAATTACTGTGATGGACTGGCTCAGTTCTGATTTACACCATATAATCATGCCTCCTGAATCTCTGCCTTGGGTTATTGTGGGATTTTTTGTTGATGATATAATAATCTCAGTGTAGCCGTGAGGACGACCAGTGGAAACATCTTCTCTGCACCATGTCTCCTGTAAAACTATGATGTCAGAATCTTTTAACTCTCTATTAAAATCTGAGTTTCTACTCTTTAAACCAAAAGCTGATGATCTCAGACCTTGAATGTTCCAACATGTTATTGTAAACGATTTCATCTCCAAGTGTAATCTGTTCAAAAGTTAGAAAAACACCTTATATTCTAACACCTAATGGTAAACTAGATATTAAAACATAATACTAGTAAAAAAAATTAAAAAATAAAAACCAGAGGAAAAATAATATATAAATAAATAAATAATTTATTATTTATTTATTATTTCTCTCTCTCTCTCTCTCTCTCATTCATTCTCTCTCTCTCTCATTCATTCTCTCTCTCTCACTCATTCTCCTTCTCTCTCTCATTCATTCTCTCTCTCTCTCTCATTCATTCTCTCTCTCTCTCATTCATTCTCTCTCTCTCCCTCAGGCGGGTCTGAGGAGCATTGAGGAAGAAGCCGCTCCTGAACTGCAACGGGCGATTTCTGGAGATCTCCTGAACGACGAGGAGATGGACCGAGCGATGGACGAGGCCGGAGAGGAGGGAATCTACAGGGTGTGTGGAGACCAGACCAGATCAGACTCGTTTATAACCGTTGCGTCGCACAAAACCGGCCCTGAAAGAGTCGTACGCCACTTCCCACGCATACGTTCTGATTTATAAAAACACACTTGACGGGAGGATAAACTGCGTACGAACAGTTTGGCGACACCGACGGAGATCTGAGGGACTGATGAAGGAAAACCACTTTAAATATTCATTATGAGTCATAATCATAAATACAGTGATGTTCACAATTACAGTTTAAATAAATAAAAGAATGATTCAAACTATCTAATATACATGATTTCCATTACACGAGAGTAGATGTTAAAACTTCATGCTGATTTGTACTCGGCTTTCGCCAAGATAAGCACCAACTAAGACATAGCTTTACAGTAACCTATGCTTCTCCATCCATTTACGCTTCTTTCCATATGGTGATGTAAATCTCCTTCTGTCTAGTGTTAACACGCGTCAGCACACACAACGGCTGCAACCACAGTGCGGTCCCCCCATGACAACCGTCTGGATTGAGCTGAGTAGGGGACATCTCTAGGGTCTTCAAGTGGGCACATTCCGTCCTCAGTGTTTCGTCTACTAGCCCACGACACCTCAAGAGGGCTCGACAGTGACTCTGGCGTCCCAGAGTCCCCCCCCCCCCCCCCTCCGTCCCCCACTCAACTCAGCCCAGCTTACTGACCTCTACTTCCCTCTTGCTGCTGAGACCTAACCACAATCTCACAATCTCTCCGCAACCCAACCATACGCGCCAACCCGTTTGACTAAGGCTGTCGAGCCCCACTGGTGGGTTAATATGCAGTTTCAGTGGCAACGGTTCCGTATGACATACCACCTACCGCAAAACACAATATCTGCCCAACCACCCGTCATTAACGCAATATACACAGGAACGTAATGACTGTAAATACTATACAACCTATACAAATAAACCAACAGACTCTTCAAGTTTTCAAGAATTCTACGAAACCGTAGCGTGGCGGCCTGTACACAGCCAGCTAGAATCTTTCTGTCTCAACCACAGCCAGTTGCTGCTCCTTTCCGCTGCTTCAGATAAGTTCTTTACTGTGCGACGCAACTCTTGGCCACTGAATCCGACGTCTCTGAGGAACTGGGTTGTAGAGTGTGCCACAAAACCTCGACAACCAACTTCCACTGGATAAACCTGGACTCTCCATCCTCGCTGTTCTGCTTCAGTGGCCAGATGAGCACACCGCAGTTTCTTCCTCTCATATGCCTCATCTACCGCATCCTCCCATGGCACTGTTAACTCTATCAGTTGAAGATCAGCCAGCATCTTCCAGTCCCTAGCAGCTTCCAGTTGTCCTGGGCGAGAATTGGTGTTAGCACCTTTTCTTGGTGGTTGCTCGCCTGGGCGGAGGAATATTGTCTTCTGTGTGTAATGTTTTGCTAGAACAGGCGGCAACTTATCGGTCATACTACGCTTGCCTTCCAATGCTAAAGCCAAACATCGCAATACTTGGTCATGGCGCCAAGTAAACCGACCTTGGCTAAGAGCCACCTTACATCCTGTCAAAATGTGCCTTAATGTGGCAGGTGATGAACACAAAGGACAAGAGGGATCCTCTCCTACCCAGAGGTTTAGGTTCTGCGGTGATGGGAGAACATCATATGTTAACCTAATAAGGAAACTGATCCTACTCTCTTCCATTGACCAAAGGTCTTGCCAGCCCATTTTGCGTTGTTCCACACTCTCCCATCTCATCCACTCTCCCTGCTTGGCCTGGGAAATGGCCTTTATACACCTCATCCTCTCCTCCTGCTTTCGCACCTCGTTGACTACCAGCTTCCTCCTTTGAGCTGGGGCTGCCTTGTGCCATTTAGGAGGAGCTAAACTGAGCCCAAAACCCCCTCTTCCATGCTGTACCTGTCCCACGATATCCCCAATTTGAAGGTCAGCCTTTGCCTCTACTACAGATTTCTTTGCTGACCACTTTCTACCAGACTGGCAGCTGCAATACTCCTTTACTATAAAGTCCCACTCTGCTGAGGCAACGTGGAACTCCCAACCATTTCCTGATGTATGAACTTATTAACGCTTCCAGCTTATTCACTGTTGTCAAAGAAACCTCGTACCCAGTCAGTGGCCACAGTAACCTTGGCAGTAGACTAAACTGAAAGCACCAGAGTTTTAGTTTGCCTGGTAGAGCACAGCTGTTTATGCTCTTCAACCCTTCCACTGCTTGTCGTCTAACTTCTCCCACTCGAACTGTGTCCTTTAGATCCCCATCATACCATCTTCCAAGACTCTTCACTGGCTTCTCAGAAACTGTTGGTATTGCCTCACCATTAATGAAGAATGTTTTATCTACTACCTTTCCTTTAACTATCGAGATGCTCCTTGATTTAGAGGGCTTAAATTGCATTCGTGCCCATTCAATATTATCTTTTAACTTCCCAAATAACCGATTAGTGCAGGCTACTGTTGTAGTCATGGTTGTCATGTCATCCATGTATGCTCTAATTGGTGGTAGTCGCATCCCAGAAGCCAAGCGCTCTCCTCCTACTACCCATCTTGATGCCCTAATGATTACTTCCATTGCCATGGTAAAAGCCAGTGGAGAAATGGTGCATCCTGCCATTATTCCAACCTCTAAGCATTGCCATGCGGTGCTGAATTTTGGAGTTGAGAAACTAAATTGCAAATCTCCAAAATAGGCTTTCACTAAATTTGTTATTGACATTGGTACTCTGAAAAAAATCAAATGCTGCCCAAAGAAGCTCATGTGGCACTGAACCATATGCATTAGCCAAATCCAGGAATGTCACATGGAGCTCCTTCCTCTCCTTTTTAGCTGACTGAATTCGTTGCCAGATAACATTGATGTGTTCTAAGCATCCTGAGAACCCTGGAATGCCCGCTTTTTAGTGTCAATGAAGCCATTCTTTAATAGGTAGGTTGACAATCTCTGCGCAATAATGCTGAAGAAAATCTTACCTTCGACGTTTAATAGTGAAATAGGACGAAACTGACTGATGCTACACATTTAGATTAAATATGCCACTCTCATTAATGGAGTTAAGCACTTAAATTACTTGAAACTATCACCGAGAAGATACAAAATTTTTAATATTCTAAAAAATAGAAATATTTGTAGTGGATGTGATCCTTTTAAACACTTTGAGGCATGCTGTGTTTTAATATTTCCTTAGCGCATGATAATAGCAGAAAATATTTACATGCAAATAATGATCAATAATGCACAATAAGGTCTATCTGTTTCCATTAAAAATATAAAGCAATTAAAAATACTATTTGTCCAGTGGAAAAGATTGAGAAAAACTTTCTCTGAAATGTGTTTGAATAAATAAATCAAATAGTAAAAAATAAGGCAAGGATCGGCTACTAAATGATTTTTAGCAATGCAATGTGACGCGTATCTCATATTCTCCTAATGTCTTGTACGTTAAACATGGTATCTCGTAGATGAATATGCATATGCAAATGATATGCAGATGAGGATATGTATAGTAAAACGAGGCGTTGTAAGCTCAGATATGGTTATTTCGGGGAGGAGACGCATATGAACACAATCTTCCTCTGACTGGGATTATAAAGGGAATATTGCACAGGTTCTGGCGTACGTACGCTTTTATAAGTGAATATTTTTTGCCGTACGCCATTTTTGGCTATTCATGTCGACTTTTAGTAAGGATCCTTCACAGTCGGCAAATGAGATTGAGAAGGATTAAAGCATAACGCATCTCCTCTTCTGTTCAACAGAGAGCAGGAGGCCTGTTTGGAAACCATGTGGATCCGTTCGCAATGGAGAGAGGAACCCATTCTCCCACCCAGATGACCAGCCAGCGCCCCCTACAGATCGCAGACGAGACCGAGGCCTCGCCCTCTTATGCTCATTCCCACGCAAATACCAACAACAACAACACCAACAACCACAGACCCCCACAGAGGTGAGCGTAAAGAAACAGAACATTTAAAGTCCCCCCGTAGTCAATCATTTAACCCTTAAAACTCACCTTTGATCACCAAAATGTCATATTTAAATGTTACCTTGCCTAGTATGCGCGGTTCTATGAATATGCAAATGAGCCCCGCCTCCACTCACTCAGCTCAGAGATCCACTCGTTGACGATCACACGTTGATCTGATTGGTTACAAGGTAGTTTGTGATGTCAGAAACACCAGCGATTTCGAAGCGTGTTTTTGAGACTGTCTTTGGTTCACTGCAGTTTTAAGGAGAAAATACTCAGCAATGCTGTCGACTTATGAATTTACACATGGTTTGTCTTAAAGCATATTAAAACCACCACATAGACATATAAACAACATTAAAAGCTGGATTTTCACCACAGGGGGGCTTTAAGCTAAGTGTATGTGGTTGTGACGATAATGATTAAGCTGATCTCTTTCTTGGAGTAGATGTGGACTACATTTCCCATCATGCATCAGTGCATCCAGAAAGCACGGTCCAGTGAGCGCAGCCGAGTTCCTCATCCAAGAGGTGAGATCAAACCTTCACAGATGTCAGTGAAAGAAAACTGAAATGATTTTCACATTTTCTTCTGGTTTGGTTCCTCAGGCTCTGATCGCTGGAGGTTTGGAAAGTCTCGCCAGCGACGGCCATTTTGTGTCGGTAACGAAGGCTGAGATGGCGGAGGCGTTGAACATGGATCTCGCCGCGCTGGAGAAGAAATCAGCAGCCGATCTTAATAAACGTAATGGACAGTGTTTGTTCAGAAAGAGGAAGACGGCAACGTGTCGTCCAGACTCAACACACTGTCAGGTGTAATATACGTCAGAGCGGAGTTAAGTAAAAAGAAGACATTAACGATTCAACATCAGGACTCTGATATAACTGTGACGACTGTTTTATGAGCCAGTACAGCAGAAGTGTGCAAACATATCGAAAAAAGGACTGATAATGGGTTTTTCTATTTATATGGAATATAATATATAAAATATATTATACATATTGTCGCTGTTGGACGGAAACCTCATATCTCCAAAAACTTTTCAGGAAATTTAAGACAGTATTGGTTATGGCTCGATGACAAATGCTAGACTAAGACACTCATCTCCGCTCCTCAAATACATAAAACATTAGCCTTTTTATATAAATATATATATATATATATATATATATATAAATATATATATATATATATATATATATATATATATTTATTAGGGCTGGGCAAGTTAACGCGTTATTATCGCGTTAACGCATTTATTAATTAATGCCGACAATTTTTTTATCGCACGTTAACGCAGTTATTATTTTGAAAGTCCGTTGCTCACTGGCTCTGAATACACATAGGCCTACAGTCAAACCATGATCACAGGAGGGGTGGGATGTTGGTCAGCCAGCAAATAAGAGTTTTATACATGGGGTGGGCAGGGGGTGGCCACTGCTACTTTCGGGGGTACACAGTACACACACACACACACACAGTGGAAAAGCTTGTGGAAGGAATTGGGTCACTCTGTTTGTGTCTATAAGTGTTGAACATCCAAAATATTTGCAGAAAACAAAGCTGAAGCACCAAATAGATAAGATACCCCATGTGTCTGTTATGAACTGCTGCATTTATTTACAAAAAAAAAAAATATATATTTTATTTTATCTTTTATTAGATATAGCAGGCATCAAGCAGACATGTCCTTGAAAAAGTTAAACAATTTTATTGCCCATCAATATAAAATCTTATCCTGGGAAGATTAAATACAACATAATTCTTTCTTTATAATAATTTATAATAATTCTAATTCTAATTATTTAATTTATAATTTTTTTTTGTGTTCATTTTTGGGTGAACTATCCTTTTAATCTGGCAAAATCATCTCAACTTAAATTCCTGAATTGGGTATGTGATTGACTGCCTGTGTCTGGTAGATGCTCTGACCTGTTGCTGGTTCTGAAGTCTGACCACACTGACTCTGACTAGCCAGTGGTGATGCAAGGGCTGGGGGGTCTGTTTACACCTGATCTGCCTGTTAGTCCAGTCATTTTAAGCCAAAATGGGGGTCAACCTTGAACAAATTGCAACAAGCAAACTCAACTGATTTTGTATCCTCAATATGTCCTGAGTAAGGGAAAAAAAGTCCCAAAGAATCCCATTAGGGAAAGTTAAAAAAAAAAAAAAATATATATATATAGCCTATTCATTCTTTTTCTTACGAGAATAGGGTAAAAAGTTTAACCTTTAGATATCACCATGAAAATTACTGAGTTGATTACTTACATCAAGACAAACAAAAAATGTATTCCAAGTTTTTTTTAAATTGTTTGTTAAGATGGACAAACGGTGCATAATCTAATTACGTATGTGCTAATTTGCATAAATACCACAACAGATCTAAACATTGGGTCTAGCCAGGTGAAAATGTCTTGTTGAATCTTGTTGACACATAACAGTAAAATACTTAATGTTAAGGTCTGAATGGAACCCATTTAGGCTACCCATGAGCATTAATACATAGAGGCAGGAAGAAGTACTTTAGAAACCAGCCTTTATTAATTATTAAGAGATGGGGTTTGGTTTGGGGCTCGGTCTGTGCCACTGTTTCTGGGGGACGAGTCTAAGGGAAGAACAGGAGACAAGGGTAAGGAGAATGCAGAAGACAAAAGGTAAGTAAAATAAAAAGTGAATCCCCAGAAACAGATTTCGAAACATTCCCCTAATGGGATTCTTAGGGACTTTGTTTCCTTACTCAGGACATAATGAGGATACAAAATTATTTGAGTTTGCTTCTGTTGCAATTTGTTCAACCTTTTTTCATAAAATGACTGGACTATGTTTGTGCTTATTTTAAAATAACTCTGATATCTCTCCCTTTCTTTTCATGTTTAATTGACCCTGTTCAAAAATGACAAATTTAAAATATCATTCCAATCATATTCATATTCTAATCATCATCCAATTACCAACATTTAACTCTTTCTCGCCAGTATAAAAAAAAAAATGTGGTTTTGGTAATTTTCACAATTTCATGGCACCCCAGAATATTTTGTTGTATGAATATCTGAACATACCAAAAGAAAGAACAAACCCTGTGCTTTTAAAACAAAAACAAAAAAATAATGTTATTCTAGCTTCGTGCGTCTTTTTTTTTAATCAACACTTGAATGTTGGCAAGTTTCATAAAAAGCAACATGAGCAAAAAGCTGAGAAAATCGCATTTTTATCAAAGACTACATCTAGATAAGATTCATAATGATGATCAAAGCACAGTAGATCGAGTCCATCAACAACCTACACCCATAAAGCTTCATAGTCCTATAGTGATCGCATTATGATATCGCTTGTTTCTGCTCTTCTTTGCCTGCGTTTTGATCTCCTATCCTCACATTAGCTAGAACATTTGTACGTATACTGTAACGTACACACGGCAAGGTACTGTATATGCGTTTATGTAGGCTATTGGGAGCAAACCACACTGATGCTAAACCTTAAAAGCTTACTTCAAATATGATGTTTTCTTATTCGGTGAAGTTCGGTATCTTGCAACCATCTCTCGTCCTCTGCTCGTCCGTTTGAAAACTGCGCGCGCTGCCGGCGAACGTAATTTTTTTTTTTTTAAATCAGCATCAGCAACTGCCAGTAGCAAATAAAATTTTGGACCCCCCTCTGGCTCCGCCACTGCTAACAGCGAGCCGAGGATCAGTCTCTCTTCTAATGATTTGTGCTGCGCGTCCTTTATAAAAAGTTATAGATAATTCAACTTCGGCAACGAGCGGGCGCGTGCATGAGGCGAGCATGACCGCAACAGTTTCACAGGAATGCACCCGCTTGTCGCTGCACCTTGTGCTCGACCACTTCACCTCAAGCCTGTTTTAAGCTTCTGCGTCGAATCGACGGCGTACCCCCGCAGACCCCTCTGCGTCGCAGCGAACCCCTGCGCCGTAGCTCGACGTGCACCTCCAAAAAATTGTAACTACGCGTCGAGGCGACGCAGACCACAAGGGCTGTGATTGGTCAGATGCACCGCGATGCAACACAACCTGACGCAGAACCATAAAACGGCCACGACGCCGTAGGAGTGACGGCGTAGCTACGCCATGGAGATGCAGACCTGCCAACCTTGACATTATTTTTTGAGTACTATGGGGGGGGGGGGGGGGGGGGGGATGTTTTTATTCATTATTAATATTGCATTGTATATAATGTGTGCTGGTCAATAGTCTAAAATTAAGAAATACCTAGATAGGCTACATAATTTATTATTCCAATATCCAAATATGATACTAAATCTCACAGGAAAAAAAGGCTTTTATTTGAGACGTGGTGTCTTTGCATTTGTACATTTTAAACAGGACACGCATTAGCTGAATAAACGTTAGCCAATACAAACATATTTATAGAAAATAGTTGACAATGAATAGACAGGAGTCCAATAATAGCAAAACGAACCACTTATTCTAAAGAGAATATCAAGTAGACAATAAGTTAGACGAATCCGACATACTGAGGGCTGTGTTGACAGTAAAACGTCCGTCATTTAACGAATTTAAAAAACACGGATGGATCAAACAAAATGGTTTCTGACATTTTTTCAGAAAAAAACACAACCAAGAACAAAATTTAAACTTAGCCCGTCCATTTTCATTTTACAATCATCTTCTCTCTCTGCGTGCGCGCGTCAGTGTTTGTGAGAGAGCTCGCGCAGCACTGATACAACGTACTTTTTAATCCATAAGTAACTAAAGCGCTAGTTTTCATACAAAATAAATATGTAACATTGGTTTAGTTATTATTAACGCAATAACGTAACACATGCAGGCTACGTTTCTCAACACTGAGAATGAATAAATAAACGCCTGTTTCTCCAGACTCGCGTTTTATCAGTAATCCACAAATCACAGAACTGTCATAATCACTAAGCCATAGCGATTTAAATTTTATTCAGATTTACTGTTAAGCATTACTTAAGCATTTTATAATTTGCATGGATGAATGATGTTTTCCTCTTATCTGAGTGACCATGATGAATTACGGAGTATTTTAAGATAATACATGCGATTGCGATCACTCATGTGATCATCGAATCCAGATTTAGTTAACTCAATACAATATTTCAACTTTCCACATCCACCCCAGCCCGTTTACCTTCAGGAGTCAGAAGTACTGTGACTACTGTACTGTCCTCGTTGACGAACTCAGTCAGACGGCGGAAGAGGGATCGAGCGGGATTACTTTATTGCTGTCGATTTTCATTCTCTTTTTAATGATAGGTCTTACGCATCTGTCAATCTTCCTCCCTTGCTATTTGGGGAATGAACTCAGCGCTATGATTGGTCGAACTCTTCTTCTTTTGCTCTTGCTTGATTTGAGGACTGCGCGTGCACAGAGGCGCGTCACCAGGTTTTTGCGTAGTTTAGAGTGACAAATCGTACCAGCGTACTTTGAGGTCAAAACGCGTATCCCCTACGCAAAATGCGTACATGTTGGCAGGTCTGGAGATGACGCAGAAGCATAATGAGGCCATCACTCTTGGCTGATTTATACTTCTGCGTCGGACTTACGCCGAAGACTATACGCTATAGACTACGAGTTGGTTTTCATTTATATCTCTGCGTCGTTGTCCGCGTTGACGCGCAATTACACATGCAGAGGGAGAATGTGAAACCCGGGGAGCGGTTGTAGCAATCACAGCGCTTGCGGTACGCGTAGAATTGACGTTACATTTTTGGAGAGGTGCACGTCAGGGTACGCCGAAGTGTACGCGCACTACACAGCTACGGCGTGTAAAGCATAAATTGTTTTTTTACTCTGTTTGATGTAATCTTACGTGGGAAACCATGGCATGACCAAACCTAAGCTACTATAAGTAACGTTGGTCGACTTATATCTGTAGTAGTGATCATGACCTCTGACTACTACATAGACTGTTTCTGCTGATCCCTGATAAAAGATACCTGTTGATACCTGTTCAGAAAAAAAAACAAGAAAACTGGACTCGTTTTAACAAACTAGATAAAAGTTAATGCCCTGGCAGTGGCAAATAGCTTTGTTTAAATATTTGATTTGATTACATTAATGTTTAAGTTGAGATTTGAGATTACTGTGTAAAGGGAATACTGCTGGTATAAAAGCACCTTATTTGTTTAAAGTTATTGCACTTTTGTGTATATAGCAGTACATTTAAATCAAAAGTGCGCAATACACTACTTTAGAAGTCATTATTCAATTTTGCGCATAACAATGCGATTAATCGCGATTAATTGCAAGAAAATCCTGCGATTAATCGCAAGAAAATCATGCGATTAATCGCAAGAAAATCATGCGATTAATCGCGATTAAACATTTTAATCGTTGCCCAGCACTAATATATATACACAGTTCTATTTATTATATTGCATTGCAAACAAGCAGAAACACAAAACTGAGGGCAGCACTGATAGAGGGGGCGGAGTAATGAGGTTTGACTGACACTTTGAGGATCCAATAGATTTACGAGGTTTAGTCACAAATTAATACTTTTCCTTGTTTTAAATATTTGCGAAAAAAATAAATGTACAGGGTGACCAATAATAATAATGATGTATGAAAAATGAAAATGTGAGGTTAATGTGAGAGATGTGAGGTTTCCGCCCGACAGTGACATTATTTAAAATGGTGAATATATATATATATAGACTTTGTTTCACATTTGATATATACAGTAGTCAACATTTGAAGGGGATCAAAAAAGTTAAGACAAGAACAGGTATTGTTCAAAATTCATGTATAACTTTGATGAAAGGTTGATCCACTTCAAATGTTGACAACTGTATTTCATAGCAAATATGACCTAATTTGCTGAAATAAAAAGACCGAACTTATTTCCCAACTTAACACCACTGAAAAGTGACTCTGAGGTGATACTGTTTCATTTGCATTAAAAACTGTGAGGAAACTTGAATGTGAAAATACCACAGCATTTCCCGACATTATAACATTTGCTAAGGATAACCTGAACATTGTTTTACTCGAAATGGTCAACTTACATGTTTTTGTTGTATGCATTTACGTATTATTAAAGATTAAGTTATTGTAACACTTTGTGTAATCTTAAAATACTGTCAGTGTCATTTCTGTGGTAATATTTCGCGTCACGAGAGGGCAAACAACAGAACCGCAAAAAGACTAGCACTTGCTTTTAGCACAAGTGTTTACATGTGTTGTGTTTGTGCCCAACATTTAACCAAATCTGTCAAGTATGACTCGTTTACCTCGCTGTTGTAAATTAGTCCTCCTAAGACATCGGCTCTGCGCGCGCATCCCGCCCCGCGCACGCGCACTGGCGTCACCTGAGCGCCGCGATTTTATTGGATTAATGTTTTAATCCGCGCGTCACTGCTGGAAGATCCTGAAAGGGTTTCAATTTTTTGGAAGCAGACACTTCGGGTGAGTAACACATCTTCTAAAGTTAATTATATACGGTTTTTTTTTTTTTTTTTTTTAAATGCGATATTTTAGTTAAAATAACTGCGTTTGTTTTCTTTTCTGAGCTCTAAATTTGTTATAATTTCTGTACAATCTATTGGCTATGTCCATGTTTGTTAGGAATAAATTAGCCAAGTCTGTTTATTTCTTTGCACCACACTAACAATAAAGTAGGCCTACAATTTTAAAGTATTTTGAATGTAGCCTACCTTTACAACCATGATTTCTAAACAGCCTACCATAGTTATTTAACTAAATACTTCCATGTAGGCATGCATAACACTGTTTATAAACATGGTATTTCAGTACCAAGTTCTTACAATTACAATTCTCTTACTGTATTCTGGTTTGCAGTTTGATTAAGTTTAATTAAGAACAGACAGCAGTGTATTTAAATGGGTCACATTAACTCTGCATAAATAAATAAACATGTTGCGGTTACCGGGTGTCTGTGAGGTTAAGCTGTGAGACAGTCAGACCGGCGTAAGGAGTTTATAATATTACATTCACCATATGGACTGTCTTACAGGCCTGCAGGAGTCCAGAAGATCATGATGGAGGAGCACACGACAGGTGGTACACAGTCACATAAACTCAAAACACCATTTCAAGTGCTGAAAAATTACATTTCTACAACTTAAAAAAGTGATTTAACGCTTTAAGGCCCATTCACACCAAGGAAGATAACGATAAACATATAGTTCTAAAAATCGTTCTCATTATTAAAGAATAGCAGAGTTCACACCACAGTTATAACAATAAAGATATGAGGAACGATATCGTTGGGAACACTTTGGGAAACATTTTTTTTCCAGCTGTTGAACGATAAAACACCGACAGCCAATCAGAATCAACTCGAATTTAATGGGCTCGCACTTTTAAAATGGCAAAAGACATTGTGGAGGAGTTAATCGCCGAGGTCCAGACAAACCCAGCACTGTTTGACAGTCAAGCCTCTTTTCAAGAAAATGGACATGAAAAACAATTGTTCAAACGCTTTGAAACACTTTGAAACGGCAGCGCGAGCTTAGAATAAACAGACCGTTATCGTTCGTTGGTGTGGACGCAAATATAGTTATCTTTATAGTTATCGTTCTTGGTGTGAACGGCCCTTTAATTCACAGCCAGCAGGATGAGTGTTGGAGCAGAGGGCGGGGCTGATGTCATAAAGGGGGCGTGGCCAGCACAGCCACGCCCTTTATCACATGACCGGGTCACGCTAGTAGTCGACGGGACTCATTTTGTGGTAGATCCCGCCGTTTTCACGACTTACCCGGATACAGTGCTTGGAAGGTGAACATGATAACCTAAATTAATAATTCGTATCGTTACGTGTGACCTAACGAGGTTGGTTTCCGCAGGATGTTTGGTCGAGCGCGTCAGCACAGTTTCACGCGACCGAACGCTAAAGGTGAATATGAAATCGCAGAGGGCATCGGCGCCAGCATCTTCAGAGTCATACTGGTACACATTTCCATGCAAATGTCTTTTAAAGGTGCAGTGTGTGATGTTTAGCAGCATTTAGTGGTGAGGTTGTGAATTGCACCCAACAGAAGTTACGTGGCCGGCAGGAAGTGATGTCGTCGTCTGAGACAGCAGAGACTAGCCAGTTA